>JNHV02000032.1:0-69591 GCA_001691785.3 Amanita brunnescens Koide BX004 | reverse complement strand
TGGTTACGTCGTTGGCTAGGTTGGCTGGGTTGGGTGCGCCGTTGGGTGGCTTGGGTGCGCCGTTGGGTGGCTTGGGTGCGCCGTTGGGTGGGTTGGGCGCGCCGTTGGGTGGGTTGTCAAGGCCGGGTGCATCCTTGTAACGGCAGACATTACTACAGGGATTGGTCTAGCCAAGAGATCACATACCGTGATGGGTTTGGCGACGACTACGTGTAAGAGCGCGACAAGTGGGAGGACAGTAGTGAAGAGGCGCATAGCGATGTGATAGTAGGGTGTCAAGAAACGATGAGACGTCGAAGAGGGCGCCTGGGCATTATATATGCTCGACAGAGTATGACGTATGTACTTGAAGATGATCGAGAATGATGATGTTGCCATATATGGGAACTGTCTTTGGCCCGCCATCAGAACCAATCAACGTCGCTGCGTTTCTCCAGTCGGCGCAGGCCGCTGAGTCGGCTTCCAGCACGAGTGTCCTCGCAGAGCTTCCACAAGAGCAGCTGTGCAGTGTCTTGGCAGAATCCAGGTAGGCACCATCTATGTTTCTCCCGTGTTCGCCTCATCTCCCTTCGCAGTGTGAATGACATACAAATGTCATTGTTTGACGTATGGAACAACCCCAGACTCTCCGCACATCTTTTGAAGGAACAGGATCTCGCTATCGACTCCATACGCGTACGAAAGCGCGCCTCTAAGAAGCGCAAGTCGTACTTGGCGGACCCGGCTGAACTTCCGCCGGAAGTTGTCGACTTGCAAAAGGAACTCGATATGGTGATGCTCGATAGCTGGAAGTTAGTTCGTATCACCTGCAGTCGAGTCCATACTAAATGAACCAGGCTACAGCCTGAAGCCGCAGTCTTCGTACGGACGTCCAGGAATTCTGACCACAACACGGTTGGGCAGGCGGTATGTTCGCCTCTGGGTCAGAATCAAGTACTCAACGTGGCAAGGTAGAAACCTTCGTTTGTATCAGAATCGCTTCAGGGGACACAAGCCATCATAGTTGTCGCTGTATATGAACGAACCCGTTGGAATCCAGGACTCCTCACGCGCATGTCACAACACGCGCTTTTATCCTCACAGACGCTAGGACAACTTTTTGATGTGATCCCTTGTTCGTCAAAAGAAACGCCGCGGGAAACCATCCGGGATGGTAAGGTTGTTGGATATGTCTCTAATGACGCTGGAACCAACAGTGGATGTGTTATCTGCATCGAAGGTTGTGCATACGGAGATGGCTATGATGACAATGATTATGCTTGGTGTGTTAGTTGACTGATGTTCAATAACCTAGTGAACATCTCGACAGGCGGCTCATGGAACAGCTTAAGGAGGTAAAGGCACCTTGTATCAAGAAAGCGACGAGGTCTATGCGAGAAACCTCGTTCGAAGCTCTCTCATTGAGAATAAACGAGCCATACTGGCTGTTGCATGCTGGCAATTGTGAGCATTTCGTTGTGATTGACCAGATAAGGTGCGGAACGTATCGCTTCGATTGTCATGACTTTCGCATATTTATCGTCAGGTTATCGCATAAATCTGACCCATTGTGTGGTTATCCCCTGACGTTGCAAGTCACACCGTTACTCCTGGATTTATGTCGCGCTTGCGGCAAAGTGCCAGCAGTGTGGTCAATTGTGAATGATGGTCGATTAGGTGATAGCCCGTACTTGATCTGCGGACCATGTTGGAGGAATACGGAGGAGGGGAAGGGAGAAGAGGTGGTGGTGGTTCCTCTGGCGGAGCATCGAGCGGGCTGGTGATAGCAGCGCCTTATTTGGTTATGTACGAATGTCCGTGTCCCCGCCCGAATTCATCGCATCCCTCGAAAAGTACGACGATGCGCTCGCATGGATAAATGACACGCTCAACGTCGAGGACGATGACGACCCCGCAGGCAAGCCTGATCTTGCAGAACTTGACCACCGCGTAACACAACTAATCGCTGCCCTCGAGGTTGCGTATGAGGATACCTCGTCGCAGCTCGAGCGCATCATCGACGACGTCTCGCGAAACGTCTCTCGCCTCACTTACGACATCCATTTTATGAAGGATGCCGCTAGCTCCTTGCAGCCTGTTCTGGCCGAGCTCATACGGAAATCAAACGACGCTGTCCCGGAAAGAACCAGCGATGCCCTCGATCAGCTCCGCGTCCTCGACACCGTGAAAAAACGCATGGAAGCTGTGAGAGATGTTCTCCGCGAGGCGGAGAGTTGGAGTACTCTCGAGCTGGAGGTGACCTCGTTATTGGCAGAACACAACTATGCAAAGGCCGCAGACCGACTGTCAGAGGCAAACAAGAGCATGGTCGTCTTTGAAAATACGCCCGAGTATGATCCTCGCAGGACGCTTCTGGTGAACTTGCAGAATCAACTGGAAGCGTCCCTCAGCTCTGCGCTGGTTTCTGCAATAAAGGCGCAGGACGTTTCGGCTTGCAGAAAATACTACGCTATCTTTTCTGCTATTTCGAGGGAATCCGAGTTCAGAAATTATTATTATGCCTCCCGCAAAAGCACGCTTGTGGCAATGTGGCAAGATGTAAAACTGTCGGATTCAGATGTAAATGCACCTGTTGACTCTCCGAGCATCGTCGACTATCTGCCCAAATTTTATACTGCATTCATAGCTCTTCTCAACCAAGAGCGCATTACAATCCCTGCAATATTCCCTGATTCTGCTGCCACGCTTTCTACGTTCATCACAACCACGCTTTCTACTCTGCAACCTACGATGTCGCAAAGGCTAGCTTTTTTGGCATCACACAATGGAGATCGCGCCATCCATCCGCTTATTAGCCTGTTTCGGGCAACTGAGGAGTTTGCAGTTGAAGTGGAGAAAATTATGGAGAAGCTCAAGTATGCTTCTCAGCCTCTCGTCGACGCTGCAAAGACCGACGTTTCTGCTCGACACGTACGTCGGAGATCGAGTCGCATGTCAATATCGTGGCAGGGTGGCCCAACGCCCATTGCCACTGCCTCATTACCTGTCGCCATAATGGAATTGGATTGGGATCAAGAAGTGTTTCAGCCCTTCGTCGAGTTCCAGGTCGACTACAGTATCCTCGAACACTCCTTCTTGGAGCATTCCCTTCGAGAATTTATAAGTGATGATAGCAAGGACCAAGCAAGTAACGATTATGCTCGGTTGCTCAGAGAAAGAGCTGTCGATGTATTTGGTGTCACGGAAGGCAGCCTAGGCAGATGCAGTGCATTTACTCATGGATTTGGATCAGTGGGTCTGGTTCAGGCGCTGGATAACACTTTCGAGTCTTTCGTACAAACGTGGACTGTGAACGTTCAGACTGCAATAATAGTCTCTGCTCCTCTCGCGCCCACGCTAATTCCACAAGATGATCTATCGGACATGGATTACACCGCGCAAGACTGGTCAACTTTCCAGACCTTGATTCGCCTGCTTGCTGCTGGCCAAGCTTATGAAGAGCGACTGTCCGTCTTCGAATCGAAGCTACGAACGAAATTGGCAGAGTTCGCAAACCGCTTTCGGCTTGCACGCAATGACCCTACCAATTTCGGTGTGGCCGCGACCAGAGGCCAAAGCCTGTTACTTGAACAGTCGCCACTGAATACTGCGGAACTTCACTCTCTGCTGGACAGCGCCGAGTTCGACCAACCACAGAGTGCGAGGCTAGGTATAACTGGTCAGCCAACCACCCATATTCTCGTACGAGCTCGGCATGCCGTACACGGATTTGCGACGACCTGCCAGACCTCCCTACAACAAACCATATTATCTCCATTGAAACGCTATCTCAAATCCTACCCATCCATGTCTGTCTGGTCACAACAAGATGTTCAAAAGTCAAAGCATTCAGGCGGCGCGACACATAATTTACAAATGCCTACATTTTCCCTCTCTCCCAGTGAGACGGTGCAGCGAATTGCAGAGGGCCTCTTGAATCTCCCAAGACTGTTTGAAGTATACGCAGATGACGATGCGCTGTCTTTTTCGCTGAATGCCCTGCCTTTTGTCAACGCTGAAACGATCAAGTTGATCTCCGAACAATCTGAGGTTTCAGCTGCACCACCTACTATGCATCGTCGTCGTTCATCATTAACAACCACTGCAAAGCAGCATCGTATTGATCCGGAGGTTGTATCCTCTGCATGGCTTTTCTCTCTCGGGAAAGGCTTCGTGGATCACATCGTTGTCGATATTCTTCCTCAAATTCCGTCCTTATCTAAACCGGGTACAACTCAATTGGCATCGGATCTGGAGTACCTTTCAAACATAGTACGAGTGCTAAACGTAGAGAGTGAGGATCTGGAAGAGTGGCGAAGATGTCTTGCCATGGACGAAGAAGAAGGTAGCAAGGCCTTTGTCCAAGCATCAGCAGATTCTATCACGCGACATATCGGGAGGTTAAGAGGATGGGATAAATAAATAAATAAATAAATTTGGTAATCGAATGATTACAAAGCCTACCGAAATAGGTAGGCAGCGGACATCATGGCCTCATCTGCTGGTATGTTCTCAGAGATGCAATGGGCGCCTAACTCGGGTTCTAACGATATGTTTTAGCACCAGGAAAGCTTTCTCGCGAGGAATATAGACGGCAGAAAGACCTTGATGCCGCACGAAAAGCCGGAACCGCGCCGGCAGCGCTAGACGAGGAGGGGAAGCCCATTAATCCTCATATTCCCCGTGAGTCAATAATCATTTCGACATCGTCCGTTTGTTCTGATTGTTATAGAGTACATCTCACAGGCGCCTTGGTACCTGGACACCGGTGCACCTTCACTTAGTCACCAACGCCGTCGGCCTGAAGAACAATTTGAAAGTAAATTAAACAATTGGTATGACCGGGGCACAAAGGCAGGACCGGCGGCTAAGAAGTACCGCAAAGGAGCTTGCGAGAACTGTGGTGCCATGACGCACAAGCGGCAAGATTGTCTGGAGCGACCACGCAAGAAAGGCGCAAAATTCACAAACAAAGATATCCAGGCGGATGATATAAGCCAAGACGTGGCAGCTGGCTATGATGCAAAACGGGATAGATGGAACGGTTATGATCCTGCGGAACACAAGAAAGTATACGATGAGTACGAAGCTGTCGAAGCAGCAAGGCAAAAGTTGCGCGAAGAGGCGATTGATAACCAAACTACTACGGATCTGGCGGCGGTCAGAAAGGTGGCGAAAGCGGGCAAAGGAGAGAAGGACCCTGATTTTGGTTCCAGTGATGAGGAAGACGCTGACGAAGATAAGTACGCCGACGCAGCCGATGCAGTAGGCCAGAAATTGGATACGAAAACTCGGATAACTGTCCGGAATCTCCGTATTCGCGAAGACACCGCGAAGTACCTCATTAACCTCGATCCAGATAGCGCTTACTATGATCCCAAAACTCGCTCTATGCGTGATGCACCCCATAAAGATCTTCCGGCAGAAGAGGTTTGTGATTTCATCCTCCAATAGCTTCCTCGGTTGTCTCATAGTATCAGGCCAAATTTGCTGGTGATAACTTCCACCGCTTTTCCGGCGAAGCACCAGAAGTGCAACAACTTCAGCTGTTTGCGTGGCAAGCTGCTGCACGCGGAAATGATGTCCACCTGAACGCCAACCCCACACAGGGCGAGCGCCTACATCAAGAATTCAAGGAAAAGAAAGAAGAGCTCAAAGGATTAAACAAAGTCAGCATACTTGCAAAGTATGGTGGAGAGGAATTTCTGCAGTCGGCGCCAAAAGAACTTCTCCAAGGTCAAACTGAGAATTACGTCGAGTATTCTCGTACTGGTCATGTCATCAAAGGGAAAGAGAGGGCGAAGGTAAAGTCAAARTACGCGGAGGATGGTACGCATATGCATGCATTCATTAGATACGTCACCAAGTTAAACTAACTTTCCATTAGTTTATGTCAATAACCACACGGCTGTGTGGGGCTCGTGGTATGACACTTCGGCTGGGTTCTGGGGATACGCATGTTGTCATTCTAGCGTACACATTTCCTACTGTACTGGTCAAGCTGGTATAGATGCTACAAAGGCATCCACTGCCCAGAGCCTCTTGTCCGGTCAACCAGCTTCAAGATCAACGGAGACATCACAAAACGCGTCAGTGTCTAAGGTGGAGCAAAACTTTGCAAAGAAACGGATTGGCGAGGGTGATGTCCAGTTGGATCAAGGAAAATTCAAACAAGCCTTGGATGATGCAAGGAAGCGAAAGACTGAAGACAGTGATGAGAGGTCTGGAAAGAAACGCCGGGGTGTCCTGGAGAGTAGTAGCCATGAGGTGACGGAGGAAGAACTTGGTTTGTCTTTCGCCTATTGTGACGAGCATTCACTGACAGATATTGCAGAGGCATACCGAATGACACGACGACTAACGAATGATCCAATGGCTAGCTATGTCGACAGTGGCGATTGATGTAGCATTATTTGTATTATTACATTCTTCTAATAGCGGCGACCCTTTGTGCGAAACCCATTGTTCAGTGTTTAAAATTAGCTTGATGCTTCTGAGCCTCCACCAACTTTATCTCGGTCCTTCATAACGTCAACCGCACATGTTTCTTACGACCTCACATACTCTGTCATGACTTACACAGCACCTGCTTTACTAATTGGTCTTGGGGCTCGCATTCTCCTGGACACCGTTACACGAACGGATGAACCAAACCTTCGCGACGTTCTCCTCATTGGCGCATGGCAGGGCGTCGTTCTGCAGTATGCATACAAGCATACGGATTACGTTCTCTTTGTTGTGCTGGGCGTAATAGTTAAACTTTTCCTTGATTTCAATACCTCTCAAGATTTAACTAAACTAAGCGCTACTGTGCTTGGCGGTGCGGTGGGCTTCATATGCACCGACTTCATCACGCAGTTGTTCGAAGACTCAAGCGACACTTCGGACAGAAAGCGAAGAAAAAGCCATGCTTCGTCGGGTGCTCAACGTCAGCGCTTCGTCCAGTTCAGGCGGAGTGTTCAAGGCAACACAAGTGGCGAACGAGCGCCCAAACTGAAGCACGCCGTATCCGACATCACATCCATTGATTCCGACTCCGAGCTCATCCCAGCAAAAGATTCAATGACGCCAATCGAACGCGAGATTGCTGCCCTTCGTGCTCGTGCGTCTCTAGCGGATAGCGAGCGACGTCGGTTCAAGGAGGAGCGTAAATGGGCAATTTCCCAAGGCAATATGGCGCGGGCGTCGCAGATGAAGTGGGAAGTAAAACGGTACGCCGCCCTGATGGAAAATTTCAATAAACAAGCGGATGCCAAAGTGCTAGAAGGTGTGCTTCCCCTCCCTGTCGTCAACGTGTTGTATATTCATCATTCTCCCCGCAGCGGCGCAGCTGAATGGCACTTTGCGCCCGGTTACCGCGAATGACCCTGGTCAAATAGCTTCAAGCTCCAAAACCAGGCTCACCTATAGTAACGGTTCAGCTCGACAAGCGGAACCAATAGAAGCTGGGCCATCCAACCCTCCTAGAACATTTATTAGATCAGCGACAACTCAGCGTAGCTCTCAGGATAGAGCTCCACATCACCGACAATTTTCGGGAACATTGAAATCCGCAATGCGAGATGGTGTACGATAGCGTATGTATAAATATTTGATCATCGAACGATGGGACTAATTTAACCTAGACTATTATTTGCAGCTTCAAAACGCGATACCCAATAGCTATAGCTATACCTCTTGCATTTTTACATATTAAGGCCATGCCTGACGCAGTCAGATATAAGGAGCTTCAAGTATCTACAATGAATGAATGGGGAATTAATGGTACATCTGCATAGGGACGCCAATAACCGAGCAAATAGTTGGCCGTATGATATCTAAGAAAGAATATTTAGGCAATGTAATTAAAGATGAAGTGAATGTCTTCCAATGTATGCATAGGAGAGAAAGGAACAGAAAGATAATAGCCTGTCATCGAGTTGATTTTCCGTTGGTCTGCATGGTCCTTGCGCCGTTCGCCTTAGAGCTGATTCTTGGTTTCTTCATCGCACTGCCATCTGACTGAGCCCGTGGCGCCGCCTCTTTCATGACCATCTTGGCGTGAATCTCTTCCAGCTTAGAAGCTTTTACTTTCTTCGGCCAAAACAGGGTAACAAACCTAGGAGAGGTCGTTCTTAGAAAGATCGTACATGCGCTCAGACTACAGACGTACGTCCAAAGATGCCGCCGCCATCTGTCTGCATCTTCACCAAGGGCATGCTTTTCGGTTAAGACATCGTCTATGCGACGACCGATTGCGGCCAACGATTCTTTCAGCATCGCAACTTTGTCATCTCTTGGCATGTCGCCTCCTGATAATTTCAATTGTTTCTGAAATTGGATTATTTGAGGAAGCCAGTCGTGATTCGTTGCAACTCACTAGTTCTCTCTTGACCGGTCGTAACTCTTCTTTTGTTGTACTTTCGTCCATTGATGGACTAATACATCTATCGTCAGCTCGCCCTTTGATAACGAAGCGATATACATACCAATCATCTTCATCAGATTCCGAGTCGGTGAATGTTGGGGTAGGCCTGCGTTTCCGCTTACGTGCACTTGTATCTGCTGCAGATGCAACCGCTTCACTCTCTGCACGTTTCTTGGCCGCGCTAACATGGGATGAAGTGGAAGCTGCGGTAGTTGGAGGGGGGGATGCAGATGGCTTCAGCTGGCCTCTTGACCGGAGTGATGTTTCAAACGAACGAAGTTTTTCTTGATGTTCATAAAGTAGATTCAATAAGAAATCCCCTCTGCGGACCAAGTGAATTGCGTTGGGAATCGGTCGGCTTCCAGATTCTTCTCCCTTCTTTCCTTCCTCTAGGAAGAACTTGCCTTCAAGGCCAAGCTTAGGGTCCTTTGCCATGGCTTCCCAGTTGCCAAAGCCATAAATGAATGCGCCAACCAGAAGCATGGAATCCTCGTGATGTCCCCATCTGCCAGACCAGTTGAGGGTGGGTCTGATGTTCTCGACGGGGATTGACCATTTGTATGAATCCTCTTCGTCCGATAAAATGGTATACAATAGCCGAAGATCTCGATAGCGCGTTACAACAGTTTCGGCATTGATACTAGAAACACCTCGGTAGGTTACCAGTACGGCCTTGCTCTTTTGGGCATTCGTTAAGGTCCCACCCGTACTTGCTATAGCAACTTTACGGTCTTCATTCTCTTTCACGGCTTGTCTGCAAAGTTCGATAATCTCATCCGAAACGTTGAGCAGCATTCCCCGATTCTTATCCTGCAGTTTTGATTCTTTGACCTACAGGCAATCATTGAGAAATTTGATGGCACACCGTCACGAATGGCCTACTATGATATCGTAGCGTTGGCGGATGTCGCCCCAACGCTGCAAACTTCGGATCAACACGCGAACATCCCGCTCTTTAAGTTCCATCGCCTTTTGGCTTGCCGTTTTCCTGGCAGTACCTGGGACTTTGAGCTTCTTAGGAGTGGAACCCGACGCCGGCTGGTCTACATCCATTCCCTCGTAAGACACCTGAGCCACAGTACGCTTCCTATCGCGCGACTCTTGAGCCGCCAGCTCTTCGGCTTTCCGCTGATCGTCTTCGGCTTCGAACTTCTGGCGTTCTTCGGCCGGTATAATGTCTTCCCACGACATATCGTTTTTGACGTCACTGACAGCAGCAAATTGAGCGAGGAAGCCTTCGCCTCCTAAAGAAGTACCGCCATCACCCCCCTCCATGGTTTCATGCGCCTCGGCAGTCTTCAGAACGTCATCAAGATCCATTTCATCGAGCTTTTTGCTCTGCTGCGTGTCATCTTTGTCGAACCTACAGCAAAGAACAAAATGTAAGAATGAGATATGACAACGCCATGTCAACACACGAACATTTTCTGAGCCCCGTACTTCAGGACTGCGTGCAGTTCGTCTTTGCTCAAATTATCCGGTTTATGTGTATCCTTAGGGGGAGCCTTGGAGCCGAGATGGGCTTGGGAGGTATCCATTTGGTTGATAACTAAAAGAAAGATATGAACGTGATTGGCCATAGTGAAGGGAGTGGCTTACTGGCATACTCCAAAACCATTTTCTTCTTGGCTCTCTCAAGCACATCCTCTTCCATGGTGTCCTTACTTACAAAGCGATAGACGTTTACATGAGACTTCTGACCGATTCGATGCGCACGCGCCATCGCCTGCAAGTCATTTTGAGGATTCCAATCGCTCTGCAAACCGCCATCAGCTTGAAAGTCCATCAGAAGCTGGGTGCTCTTACATCGAATATGATAACAGTATCCGCAGTCTCAAGGTTAATACCCAGACCTCCTGCCCTTGTAGAGAGAAGGAATGCAAAATCAGGAGAACCCGGCGCATTGAAATGAGCAATCGACTTCTTGCGTGCTTCGGCAGAGACCATTCCATCCAAACGTTGATGTTGATAATTCCTAAATGACATATAATCACTGAGAATATCAAGCATCCGGACCATTTGGCTGAATATCAGCACTCGGTGACCGTCTTGCCGAAGGCGGGCGAGTAATTTGTCTAGCAGAACCATCTTTCCGCTGTTCATGACAAGCCCTTTTAAAGTTTCCTCCGAATTATCGGTCCTAACTTCAGCGCCATCAAACAGGTATGGATGATTGGCTGCCTTTTTCAACTCCATAGCTATCAAGGTCATCAAAATGATATCCATCATGACATCTATGTTTGGTTTACCAATGTTAAGTAGACTGATATTGTTGTTGCCATTTGCACTTTTAACAAGACCTGCAAAGTTCTGCCATGGTAATTGTCAGCGCTCTGAGCAATTTGAGCTCGTATCAGGTACCTTTGTCAAGATGTTCTTGTAGAAATGCGTTTGTAAAGCGCTCATTTCGACGCGCAAGATTCTCTCGCTCTTACTGGGCAGAGAAGTTAAGACATCCCTTTTCAGGCGCCGTAGCATCAAAGATTCGAGTTGATTGTGCAATTCTTTGATTTTCTCTTCGTGGTCAGCATCGGCCAAATCAAATTCGTTGGTCAATGCAACTGTCGGAATAAGAAAATAAATCGTTCTATACAAGTGTGTGTACCTACACTTCTCCGGCATCAGAAAATGCATTAACGAGAGCAATTCTATATTTGTTCTCTTAGAAAGAATCAAGCTAGCAACTGGCGCTCACGCACCTTTCACATTGTTCTGCAAAGGCGTCCCCGTGATAAGTAATTTAGATGCGGCAGAAAATGTTCGAAGTGCTTCGTATAGTTGACTTTCCGAGTTCTTTAGGCGGTGCGCCTGATGACAGATGAGCAATGAATTCGAAATTGCATTGAATTACTGACCTCGTCAACCGCTAAAGCTTGCCACTTGATGTCGGCAAGTTCCTTGCAATCCCGTAAAGTAAGCTCATACGTCGTCAGCAAAACGTTCATCTTCAAACGTTTGTTAGACGGCCCAAACTCAAAGTTCCGGATAACCTCTCTAGAAGCCGCGGTGCCGATATAGGTTATAACATTGATATCTGGTGCCCATGCAGCAAATTGTGTCTGCCAAGCATTAATAGTCGATAGGGGAACGATAACCAAGAATGGACCATGTTGATGCATTTCATGGAAAAGATAGGACAGAAACGCGACAGTTTGAACCGTCTATCAGTAACATTTGTTACAACTCTGGAAACGTCAGCACGCCAACGTACCTTTCCGAGACCCATTTCATCTGCAAGAATGCCGTTCTCTCCTTTGGTCCACAAATAGGCGAGCCAATTAAGTCCCGTCAATTGGAAGTCCTTCAACTGTCCACCGGTGGCTGAGATATATTCCGGGTCTTTAGTTATCTTCTGAAACGGAGGTCGTCCGTTTCGCGAATAGTTAATACTCTTGTATGGGAATCTACCTTCGGCTTCACGCTGGCGATATGCTTCTATCTGAGCCTGGCCAATGACCTCTACGTCCTTGCCAAGCTCCCAAGTGCAATGCTCATAGTTGAGGCCACACCATTTGCAGAAGTACTCGACTTGACCATCAACACCCTCACGGTGAGCCACTATGCGTTCCACGTTGCGGAAATTCTCTAATTCCTCCTTTTCCCTTTCTTTATCCAACATGAGTGCTTCCACATCTTCTCGTGTCAGACCAGGAGTTTGAAGACGCGCTTTGTACTGCTTATACGATTTGATGTAATTGTCCACACGTTTGAGGCCTCTAAACCTCTTCAAAAATTCGTACGTCTCGTCCGTATTGTGCAAATGTGAGAAATTCTTCCATTTAATGTGAAACCGCTGATTTACAATCAGGCATCGATCAACCACGCGGCAAGCTTTCACATACCACGTTCTCAAGCCACAAGTCATCCGGGTCTTTTTCCCGGCCTTCGTCCCGCGTATGACCTAGAACGGCTTCAATTTCGTCTTCCTCTTGGTACTGCGTGTTTGGGTCCGCATAATAGCCGTTCGAGGGTTCCTCGTCGTCCTCAAACTTTTCAAAATCCTGCACATCATCAAAGTAATTGGGGACCTTGACTCCCCTGCTGGATACGCGTACTTCTTCGCCTGATACACGAGCCCTTTTCTTTTTCTTATGGGAACGAGATCCATACTCCGAATCAGAATCAGACAAAGAAGCCAGACGAGCGGGCGCTAAGCAGTTTGAGACACAAACGACGGTTTGCTTCGGAATCAAGGTCTCACCCTTGGGTTTGACGACGGTAGTGGACGAGGCTGTCGCCTTCTTCTTTCCACGCTTCTTCTTACCATACTCTTCATCCGCATAAGTGCCATCGTCTTCGTCGTCATCTTCATTGTCATCGTCATCACGGTCCTCATAACCCTAAAAATGGACAAAAAATAAGCGAATTTCGGATACGGATATCGTCGATCATTACGTACCGAATCCTCTGGATCCTGCCACCGTCACAAGACATATGAGAAATGGGTATAGAGGGAGTGGCGTGCACTTACCGAATTGACCTGTCGAGAGGTATGACTAGGATGAGTGGACATGGTACGATGATGCGAGGCAGAGGGAGCGGGGGAGGCATCGTCGTCGACATATTCGCCGTCGGCGTCAGGGTCGTTTGCCCTGGCATACTCGCTGTCGTCGACGGGCATGTTGTCGTCGGAGTCGTAGTTGATGATGAGATGAGAAGCCATGTGTATGCGCGGGCGGAGGGAGGGAGAGGGGGTTGGGGGTGGGGACGGTGGTGGGGAAGGAAGAAGGGGCGATGAGCTGGGCGCCAGCCATCGCCAACGGGCAGATTTCACACGGGAGCGTCGCTACAGCCATCGTCACGGCCAACGCCGGAAGGCCCTTCGTCACCGGCGCTCGTGACGGAGAGTCCGGTTTGAGGAACGCTGATGGCTTGGTCTCACGACACTCCGCTTCATCCTCCGCCATGAATGACCCGAGGGGCGACCATCTCTCTGTCCTGGTTGACCTCTCGCCCTCACAATGGCACAGCTCCGCCCGCCATGCCCCTCCGCTGTCCCTCGCCGCCTTTCTCTCTCAGCTCCTCGCTTTTCTCAACTCCCACATCGCCCTCAAGCATGAAAACACCCTCGCCGTCTTCGGCGCCCTCCCCGGCAAGAGGTACTCACCTTCTTTTTCCCAGACCGTGCCTCATCCCTCCCAGCGTTATGCTCTATTCCTCCAGTAATCCACCGAATGATCCCCCACCAGCAGACGCAAATTCTTACCCGTCATTTAAGCTTGTGGATACTGCAGTCGTTGCGCATATAGCAGTCGAGCTGGACGCCCTGGGTGATCCAGACGAAGAAGGTGCGACTTTCTGCCGTTTACGCACCCCTGGTCCTAATGTATGCGCAGAACCAGTGGCCCTTGTGGGCGCATTGACGAAAGCCCTGTGCTGTATGCTTCCACTTGCACCTAGAAATGTATCGTGTCATCACCTTCGTCAGATATTAATAGAATCACTCGCCCCCCAGCACCCCTACCAGGGAAAAAAGGCGGCTCGCTGGATTCCCTTGTATTGCCAGATCCCCGCATTCTTGTTCTTTCCGTCTCGCCAGATCATGCCACCTCATATATTCCTATTATGAACTCTATATTCTCCGCGCAAAAACTTGTAAGCCAGCAGTTCACCTCGTTCGCCCGCATAACGATCACATGCACAGAAAGTTACGATCGATGTGTGCCAGATGTATGGCCCTGAGACTGTATTTCTGCAGCAGGCAGCACATCTAACAGGTGGCTCTTACATACACCTCGAGCGGCGCGGTGCTCTGCTTCAATACCTGATCGTGAGCATTGGTCTTGTCTAGATTCAGGTTATACTCACGGATCCGAAGATGGCCTTCCTCTCTCCACCTTCGATGCGCAAAACATTGTCCGTACCTACACAGGATAAGATTGACTTCAGAGCAGCATGCTTCTGCCATAAAACTATTGTCGACATAGGCTTTGTGTGCTCAGTCTGTTTATCCAGTACGTAAATTTGATTTAGCCTCCTGATGTCTCCTCAATAAGGCCAGTCTTCTGTCAGCCAGTTCCAGTTTGCTCCACGTGTCGGTAAGCAGTTATCCATCCGCTCTAAAGCCTATAATAACCCTTTGTATCAGAACAAAATTTCCTATCAAAACTCTACAACGTCTGAACGCCTCACGGCCTCCACCTCTAAGCACTGCAAACACCCCTCGCACAGTACCCGGGACTCCTCAGACCCGGACCATCCACCAAGCCAATGCGCCTCCAAGCGCACCAACGACACCCGCCTTTGGCCAATCAACGTCCACGAACGGCACCAATCCTTCTCGACCTGCTTCTGGGCCCAGTGGCCCTTCCCAAAGCAACGCGTAAGGTTACCAAGTATTATGACCGCTCATCTCACAGTCATTGCCATAATGAATATCCGAGGCTTGCCACTCGATTCGCTGTCCAACTCTGGAGGCCGACGAAGAATAAGCGCCTGCTTTATTATTGGTCTTATGACGCTGCAAGAGATTCTTAATCAAACCTTTGGAACAGGATCTACTGATGATGCATATGCAATAGCCATACTTGGCGTTGTAAATGCACACCATAGTCGTACTGAATTTGTCATGTCAGTATTTTGCTCCGTTAATAAAAACGACCTGACCCGAGCTGGAGCTCTCCGATTTTGTGAGTAAAATCATACCGGCATTCGGACTAGGTTCCCCCCTGTTTTTACATGGGTCTGAAACTGAAATGAATGCCGATATCAGTAATTGGGGAGAACAAGCATACTCCAGAAATTTTCGACCAGTGTACGATGAAGTATGTCATGCGGATCAACATCCTCGAACATCGTGAACGCTTCTCCAACCGACCGCGCAAGGGCTGTACGAATAATATGTTCACCTGCTCCTAGATTAAAATTAAATCAGAATGCATCGTGCCAGCATTTTCTAAAATGACTAACCTGAGACGCTGCAAGCCATCTCGCGTTGCGCCCAGCATCCGGCACCGTACACCGCAGCCTCGGTAATGTGAGCAATTGCTCTCTAAAAACGTATTAATCCCTACCTCACCAATTCTCCCTGAATGCTTGAGCAAAAGTCCTCCACTTTGAACATGAGGATATCACCCAATATTAATATTCGACACTTTCCGCCTTACCTTGAGACACCTGCCGCGGCACCATCCCCTTCGACCCACGCAACGGCACCAACTGTGTCTTGAACGTCATGCAAACCAACCGTTTGATCGTGGTTGCTTGTACATGTAGATTCAGATGTCGCCGCCAACATTTCTTTCCATTTGACCCAATCATCCCTTGCCCGCGGAGCGACAAGTTCATCAGGGTTGATCATTTGGACATCGAAGCCAGCTTTGGAGGAGTTGGCCGTGATGAAATCGCGTGCACCATCAGACGCGACTGTCCTAAGTTATTCCGTCCGTCATAATATAGCAAGCCAGCTGAGTATGACGCATACACCGGGGGTAATCTGCCTAGTTTATCTGGGATCCTTGAGTATTCCAAAACACAACGTGCTAGGCGAATCGGATTCTTAACGCCTGTACAGTTTCGTGAGTTGAGAGGGACCGAATCAGATAGCACACTAACCGGACACTGCACCAATACTGCCAAAATCGCTTGTCCGACCGTCCATGATTGAGGCATCGCACTCCACACGGCCATTCAGTGTCAAATTGGAACCATACCCTGCAGGGGACGTCAAAAGAGCATCTACGCGGTGATACTCCATCTTGGCTAACCTGCATTAAACCTTGGATTATCTTCTAATATTGAGATGGCGCTTTCGACAGCGGAAATGGAAGAGAAGTCTCCTGTTTGCTGAGCAGATGAGATCGCGTGAATACAAGCTCTGGTGGATTGTGATCTCTGTTGGTTAGTAAAGTAATCAGGTCAACTTACTGACGTAAACACTGCTTTATCTCTTTCTCCCCCGTACGACTGTGGTTTCCTGCCCCACCGTGAACTGCTACATACACAATTCTRCCCATAGAGATCGCACTTGGCTGAGATTGAGATATATTTAGATTTACGTAAATCTTGGAATCTAAACAACGCCACTGAGCTCGAGGTCAAAGGCCAACTCAGCGCCTCTCTTCACCGCAACACCTTTCTCTGTGACGATGGCCGTTATTAACTCTGCGGGAGTGACATCAAAACTGGGGTTATAAATTCCCTCCAGTCCAGGAGGCGTGATCATGACGACTACTTGCTCCTTCTTTCCGCCGGTATCCGGGTATACAGCTCCACGAATTAAGCAAGCCTCAAGGGCTTGTCTGTGCTCGATGGGTATCCTATCCGCAATCATTGAATCCAATGTCTACGTGAAGTGAGGTGACATACTCAGATCCGCTAGCAATGTCTAAATCTATCGTGCTTGTCGGAGCAACGACTATAAACGGAATTTTGTGCCGGGCCGCCAGAACTGCTGCATTATACGTTCCGATCTGTAATGCGGCTCAGTGGATGCTGGCAGAAAACAACCATGTGGCGCACCTTGTTGGCAGTGTCACCGTTCCGAGCTATGCGATCGGCACCCACCACTACAATCACGAGGCCCTCGTGAGGCAGGAAAGTGAATATACGGCAACAACCGTACCGACGGCATCAATTTTGTGATTCTGGAATAACGAGCCGACCATGGTGTCGCATATCATTACAGAAGGTATTTTCAGGCTCTGGAGTTCCAGCGCCGTGAGTCTGCAGAATTAATGAGATGCGAAAATAATCAAAGGAACCATCGACGTTCCTGGAACCCTGATGGTACGGAGCTGTCTGAGTGTAGTAGGCTTTTTCGAGCTCTCTACTTTCGTGCAGATAGGTAATCAAGCCCAAGGCCGTACCATAGCCCTGAAGTTACTGGAGAGTTAAATATTACCGGCTTGACGGCATAAACACACACCGATGTAGCAAGAGATCCTGTATTACATACGGTCAAGACATTCAAGCTACTTCCATCCCCTCCGTTGCCGAGGACGTGGTTAATTAGCCAGTCACCGCCCCACTTTGACATTGCCTTGTTCCTGCCATAGTCTTCATCGACAACGGCGTTTGCTTCCGCTATCAAGTCTCGAGCGATTTCCCTCGTGTCCTTGCCAGCCGTGATAGAACTACTGAGTATCCTTTCAAGACGCCTGGTAGCAGTACCAAGATTGACCGCAGTTGGCCTGGCAGTGAGGAGATAAGATAAGATCGGTTGGATATGTTCCTTGAGCGCAGCAGGCGATGCAAGGAAATCAGGAACGGGAGATAATTCTAGCGCCCGTGTAAGGTGATCCGACACAGAAAGAGCTGCGAGTGATGCAATGGCAGGTGCTCCCCTGATCTATCGAGAGACTTCATAAGCTATCGCTCCAGATGGCAGCCGATGGCTTACCTTCATAGATTTTATGGCGTCATGAGCTTCTTCAATGGATTTGATTTCTATGAACTCGGTCGTATGGGGCAGCAGAAGCTGATTGACTATCTCGAGTTTGCCCGCGCTCGTCCGTATCGAGGTCAGCGGCGCCATGGAAGAGGTGCTCGTTTGGGGTTAGGGTTGATTGTAGCGAAATCACATGTGAATCTAGAATTAGCTTGTCATCTCTGTTTCGATGCTCTTGGACCGTTGACCCGCCCGTATTTCATGCCCTTTCTGCTGCGCTTTTCTACCACCATTGCTTGAATGATAGACCACATTATAGGTCGTCCGAACCCGTCCTGGAAGCGCGCTCAGGTAATCATCACCCGCACGATATGCATCGGGGCTCATAGTCGTCCTAGGTCCTTACTATCATTATTTTTTGGATATGGCGCATTGTCCGCGGGGGTGCCCCTTCTCAATTTCTCTGGCTCAAGAGGCTGAACACGTCCTTAAGTAGGCCCATCATTGCCTCCTCCGTTCACGTGTTTACGACTAGTAGAACGTTTCACGCCTTATCAAATCATTCTAAGCACATTAACAGCTGTATATGCTCTTCGAAATCTGGACTCAATTCTTGGTTTGGCTGGTGCGTCGCTCCCGTTTGATCTACCCCACCGGGTTAATGAAAGCCTGCCTTTAGCACCGGAGCCACTGGCACGTTTGGTTGGTCATTTCGTTTGGATCGATCATGTAATATATCTCACGTGAATAAGTATTCTCCATCGTTTTTTAGGGCTACATGGATTGTCACCGGTTTGGATGCGGGCTTTGCTACTGCCATGTCAATCCGTCCCCGATGGCTAAGGGATATTTGCTCTTTAATTTTCTCGGTGTACTATATCATATGTGCCAATAGTGCTGAAGAAAAGGTAAGACAAATTTCATTGGTGTCAAGATCTTTTATTTATTCCGAATCCGCAGTTACGGCGATTCAGGGCTGTACCGACAGTGGAAATGCTGCGTGCCACCTGGGAGAAGACTACCAACCCATATGTACGCCACGCTCCAAAGTGCTGGTAGCTGTCAACCTAACATGAAATAGCTCCGAATTTTCAGTCGCATCCTTACCGTGCCCGTGAGGCGAAAGCTATTCATACCGAGACCCAAGTCTTCCTCCTATACTCGTCCAACAGCTGCATACCTCTTCTTCGGTCTTCCAGAAGATCAGTTATGTAATGCCAACGAACTCATCCTTGACTTTCCTGGTGGAGGCTTTGTCGCCATGAACCCGGAACACCATGAAGAGCGTTTGAGGATATGGGCCAAGGTAACGCGACGTCCTGTTCTCTCAATCGATTATGGCAAGGCACCGGAATGTTTGTCAACTATCGTGTTCTGCATGCGCAAATTGATCCATTTATTTTCTAGATCCATACCCCTTTGCCATAGATGAGGCTTATGACGTATACAAGACCCTCATTGACAGCGGTCTGTGTCCCCGTCTCTTCACATACTCCGACCATTCATTCATGTGCCTGTATTAGTTGGGCGTTGTATTGGCATGTCGGGAAAATCCCTTCGCATCATCGTCTCAGGGGACTCTGCGTATGTAGCTCAGTGCTCAAAATACGTCATGCTAAGAGCTGTTCCAGTGGTGCAGTTCTCGCGGTTAATATAGTTAATCGGATTCTGGAGCACAGGAAACATTTTGGACCGGCTAGTGATGATGCACAGTTGCCATTACCAGTCTCCCTCGTCCTTAATTATGCGGCCCTTGATTTCAATTTCACATCATGGATGTCTGCAGAGAATTTGCAAGTTCTGCAGTATGAACAATCGTCGGGAAATTTACCCGGGCTAGCAGAGCTGGCTCTCCAAAAAAACCATCTACAGCATGTCGTACGCCCGAGTTCAATGAAGGTACTTATCAGCCACTGATAATCAATTCAGAGCCCCCTTAGCATGGTTCGTGATCAACGGCCTAGAGGGAATCAACTACAACGAATGAGAAGTTGGAAGGAGACGCTTCGTGCCTTTGCAGGTGGTACCGAGACAGAAGGGTCCGATATGAAGGCCCCGAAGCTTCCGTATCGTCGCTCAACGGGACTTTTGAGAACGACTTTCTTTGATGCCCAGGTTCCGCGTAGAGGCGCTCCAGCTCATGCAGAAAGTGACGAGGAGGATTTTCGCCAGTGGAAAGAAGAAGATCGTCCTATCCAGGCACGCGTTCTATACGCCTACGATTCCTTAACGTCTTCCGCAAGAAATTCGAAGGCTGAAAAAGTTGGAGATGCTGTCAAAGCTTCGAGGGACCTTGGCGCCGCGCAGACATCGTCTAAGACGACACGTAAACTGGTGGAAGCTGGTCGAATGAAGGGGACAATTGGCACCCGTCTCACCATGACCAGCCGCACAGGGTATTTCCAGGACAGGATCATATCACCAAGCATGGTGAGCGTCACTTGATATTCTCTGGAGCGGGTATCATTTATGCTGGTAGATGCGTGCAATGGCTATCATGTACATTGGGCCTCATCGGAATCCGGACTTCAAAACGGATTATCGAATATCTCCAATCCTCACGCCATCCCACCTCCTTGCTCAATATCCACCGTTGCTGATGCAATGTGGTGAGAGGGACCCATTCGTCGACGACACGGTCATCTTCGCGGGGCGCATCAGGGAGGCAAAACGAGCACGCAAGATCGAACTTGAGCTTATGATTTCAGGGAAGAGCGCACGATTTGCAGAGGGCATGAGGATGACCCGCAATGGTTCACTCGACCCGGAAGCTCTCGCCGCTTTGAAGCAAGAACAAGAAATGATATCTAGCCAAAGTGAAGAGGATTGGGTGCAGATGGATCTCTTCTCTGACTGGAGCCATGGTTACTTGCAAATGGGTGCTCTTATGAGCGAAGTGAAAGCAGTATGTCGAAATTTTGCTCGAGGCATTAATGAAGCTTATTTTGTGCATAGGTCATCAATGAGTTGGCAGAATGGATTGACCATTCGTTTGTTCGCTCTGCGCCATCCAGCTCGGCATATTGCAATGGCCATCACACAGAGAATGTTGACAGGCAAGCAGGGGGCAACCTCGTGAAGCAAGCACAGACAGAGTACCCTCCAGCGCCTAGTCCTCTTGCATCGGCATCTGAAACGGAGGCGGAGGACGAGCCAGGAATAACGTTTGTTGCGAAGAAGTACCAGGACGAGTCGCGGAGAATCTCGTTCGACATGCCGGTTCGAGGGTATCAGGCTGTCGTGCTTACGGGGCCTGATCCAGATGGAACATCGTTTGACGAGAGCGCTAGGTTGGGTAGAGACGGAGGCAAGGCAGAGTGTTTGGAGAATGGTGACCCTAGACAGACGAAACMAGAACAAGGGCAAATTCTCGAAGTACCCAAACCTGCAACACCACGGCAAGCAGGGCAGACTATTTCTGAAACGGAATTGATGCGGCGAAGGAGGTTGTTAGATTCACACATATTTGACCAGGATAAGAAGGTGTAGCATAGTAGGATTAGCTGCTGTATCTATAAGATGTCGGGAGGACTCAACACAAACCCACACAAGAGCACAGCTTGGGGATCATCTAATGTGAGGATCTGACATTAGCCTTTGCTGTGCAGCACTGCCACGGAGCGAGCCGGGCGTGACAGAGATCTGTCACGCATTTGAAAGTCCGCCGGGCACCTTGCTGTGCGGAAGCAGGGGCGATTGCCATATAAGGGGGCGAGGGGACGAGAGTGCGGGCCTTAAAAGTACGAGGTCTGGATTCTCCCATCATTCTTTCACAGTCTGTCACTCCTGCCCGCCACCACGAGCCGCAGACTATAATACGCTTCTCCAGTCCTCTCTACTTGCGCAATGGCCACAGATACCCTCCCCCGAAGCCCTTATCCTCCAGAGTCAATCTTCGCGAACGGTCCCGTCGTCGATCCTATCCCTCAGGGAATTCCGACATCCGGTCCTGCATCCCATCCCAACGGTCCCCGCGAATACGCTTATCCGCCATCGTCAAATCCTCCTCACTCTCAACCTCCGCTACCCGGATCTGAATTGACTGGTGCACCCAATCTGCTCGATGGCCACCCGAAGCAGGCCATATTCGTCGCCCAAACCGCTGCCGAAATCTACAATCGCTCAAGAGAGGTGTCAGCTGCACCTTCACCGACCTCGGCGGAGTCCAGTCAATCAGGTGGCGCAGGCGCCAACCACTATCCTTCATCCGGCGGTGTGCCCCGTCTTCCTCCTATATTGCAGGTTGAGCGACTGCAGGTGACAACATCAGCTACTCAGATGGCCAGCGCCAGCAGGCGTCGCAATGAAGCACATTTTGTTTGTCCCGTGCCTGGCTGTGGTAGCACTTTTACGCGTCGGTTTAACTTAAGAGGTACTTACACTATTTCTGATGCCGTATCCAGACTAATTTCCATTGCTCAGGTCATCTACGATCCCATACAGAAGAACGGCCATATGTCTGCAACTGGCCTGGGTGCAAGAAAGGCTTTGCGCGACAACACGACTGCAAGTAGGTTGCACTGTAGTATGATTAATTTCCTTGTTCACAGTTTGGAAGGCGCCATCAAGCATTACACACGGCCAAATCACAAGCCAATGTCTGTCAAGGTTGTAAGAAGACGTTTAGTAGGTTAGATGCCCTAAATGTATGTCTAATTTTCAAGTCATTGGTGTGCTGTTATCTAAATATTTTCCATCACAGCGACATCGTAAGTGCAGGCCATTGTATCAACTGAACTGCCTTACATAGGTTTCGCAGTACGCTCCGAAAACGGGGCAGAGTGCCGGGCTCTCACTCAAAAGTCTTTGGCAGAGGCCAAGGCAGCTGTCAATTCTTCGCCAGTAAATGGCCCCCCAGCGTTGTCATGATGCATATATATGGACATCCTCTGCCATTGTCTCCTTCGTTATTTCATACTTGTAAATCCTAACTAGGGTTAGGGTCGTATAATATCTGCAATAATATTAATAAATATCTTTCGTTCCCACGTGATAAACACATGTCGGTATATTACCGGCTATTCCGGCAATGACTTGCTGGCACGGTACGGCAGGATTAATATTTTGCAATGGCGCTTCCAATGCTTGCTGGAGGTGCTGAATGTGGCCCATCGAATCCATTACAAACACTGGCGAAAAGATTCGACCAAGACAGAGGTTTACAACAGGTCTGCATCTACATATCCATCATGTTTTAATATCCTCACGTTTCATAAGGATTACTTTGGAATCAACCGGGCAGGATCTTCGGGAGTGGTGCCAATACATTAATTTTCTATCTACAGCTACTGATGATAAACCTAGTCGCTTCGCAGCCATACTGCAGGTCCTTCGACCTCCGACCAAGAGGCGGCGCAATTCTTTGCATCACACACAACGCCACATGCCGTCCCAGGACCCTCTTTAGACTTGTCTTCACTGCGCGAAACTCTGCCTGTGATCAACTTTCATACGAATGTACAGCAGCACCCCAAAGCTGATTGGGCGGCTGATTTCGCCCACAATACCAAGCCTGGTCAGGTTATGATGGCTCAGGGAGGATTTGGAAGTCAAACGCTGCACAATGCGTCAGCATCCTCTTCCAACAAGCAACAATTGGGGACAAGTTCTCTCGGCCAGGGTATGTCAACGAGTAACGGCAAAGCATGCGCTGAGTAGATGTATAGTTGGAATGCATTGGAACCGGGGAATGAGTGGTTTCGGAATGAACACGACGCCCATGTACCTGGGTCCCATCAACGCGCCTATGCAGGCTCCGGCGAGGTCACAAATGGACCGTGAGCGTCCCCTTTTCTTCAATGACTTAACCGGATTAATTGCAATCCTAGAAACATCGTGGGACAAGGAATTTACGTCACAAGAACAGCATCTATCGCAAGAAATGAAAATTGAACCTGTCGATTCTCAGGCTCAACAACCTTCAGATGAGTTGGCTCGAACAGCTGCCATGTTATTGGAGCAAGTGAAGCATGAGCAGAATCCAAAGTTTAAAAACAGTCAATTCATGGATCTCATGAAACATCTGCGTGACGGGAAGGTTGTTATTGAAGGTAATCAGATGGTGGAGACGGACGAGGGAACGGCATTCCGGTCAGATACCAAGGGTAAAGGACGTGCAGTCGACGACCTTGGGCTTGGACAATCTAACTTTGTGCATCTGGCAACCCCGCAAGTAACACTCCCCAATAACTCATCATTCATGGACGGTCGACAAGAGGCGGGATTTCAGGAAGAGGACGCCAATGATGCATACTTTAGACAAGACAACGAGGACTTTATTCGATATTGGGCTGAGAAGAACGTTCCACTTGCTCCTAATCCTGTGTCTGCCTCTGAAAGAGAATGGGACCAATTGCAGAACGATTGGGATCACTTTGAAGCTACAGCCACCGGTATACAAGAAGTGCAGAATTACCCATTTCAGGCCAACAATCCCTATCTCTTGGGCAATTCATCTAGCTTCCAGACGACCCGGCAAGGCCATCAATCCGCGATCGAGGTGTGTGCTGTGTTGACTGCCTGATTTGATCTAGAATGGATCATAGAGTATCTTTGAACTCGAGGCCACCGTGCAACGAGATATGAATAACAGTATGGCATGGTATCACCTGGGCATTAAACAGCAAGAAAATGAGCGTGAACAAAAGGCTCTTCAAGCTTTGAAACGTGCTGTGGAATTGAACCCGGCTCATCTGCCTTCATGGCTCGCATTGGCTGTATCGTACACGAACGACGGCAATCGCAACGGGACKTACGACTCAATCTTGGAATGGATGAATCGTAATGAGAGATATAAAGATGCACTTCTTCCACTACGTTCACAGATTTCAAATAACTCCGACGCCTCCCTTGCAAAACGTTATGAGGGCCTTATAAACACTCTCATCGCGTTGGCTAGGGGCAATAGCGGCGATCAGATTGATGCCGACATTCAAATTGCGTTAGCTGTGCTGTTGAACTCGAACGAGGTATGAGGTAGTTAAGCCTTTGGTTCAAAACAAATGTTAATTCAGAGGTCAGGAATATGAAAAGTCTCAAGATTGTTTCCGGACGGCATTAGCTTTGAGGCCAGATGTAAGTCACCGGGTCGGAACGACCGATGCCATCGTTAACGAGATTGTATGGTGCAGGACTGGTTATTGTATAACCGTGTCGGAGCCACGTTGGCTAATAGCGGGCACGCAGATGAAGCCCTCCAATACTACTACAGGGCCCTGGAGCTCAACCCTGGTTACATCCGAGCTCGGTGAGGATTAGCGTCTTCGGTTATTCAATACACGTTGAGGAATCCATCTAGTTATAATTTTGGCATCTCCTGCATTAATCTTCAGGTATGTAGCAACAAGCTCTCTTCACATCGTAAAATTGACCAAGGTCATGCTCTCAGCGATATGAAGAAGCAGCACAGCATATCTTAGATGCGCTAGTCCTGCAAGAGAATGACGGTACTGCTGGTCAAAATAGAGGAGTAACTTCATATGCGTTATGGGATAGCCTGAAAACGGCATGTCAGCACATGCGGCGCGTTGATCTCGCAGCTCTTTGTGACAGGAAGGACTTGGATGGTAAGCAAATACACGAGTCGAGTTCAATAATATCATTTATGATGTTTGAGCAGCTTTTCGCTCAACTTTTCATTGAGCCAGCCACTTATGCCGCGTGTCAGTCATCAACGTATGACGATCGCTGTTCGCTGCGATGGTGTTGGTAGTACACGAATCCTGTATAGTACACGTTACTCTACGTTCAGCTAGTGGAAGACGCCGCTGTTGTATCCGTAAGCACAATAGGTTGAATAATGATAGATGAACTTGCCAGGTTCCAGACCAAGCCGTTTGTTCCTTTCTTGCTGCTTGGCCTCAGCAGCTTTATACTTCTCTAGCAGATCGGCTTGCGTTTTCTCTATAGGAGGATTCTCAGCGGCGGCACGTTTAGCTTCTGCGAGCGCTTCTTGCTGGCGCAACGCCTCCTCCCGTTGTTGTGCAACCATATCTCGGATATCCTGGACATCCAGGTCGCTCATTTGAATGAGAGTGGGATTTCTGCGAATCATATTTTGGGTACGCGAGCCGCAGTCTCAGCGCAGAGGGAGAAGAAGCGGAATTGGGTCGCGTAACAAACAAATGTGATTGTGTGTGGTGACTGCGGCAGGCGATGTAAACAAGGCCAGCCGCACAGCTACGTTTTGCTACGTTAGCAACTCCACCACCAAGCACCTCCTTTCTCAATGGAAGCTATTGTACGCGTTGCAGACACCCTCAAATCTATCAGAGTGCGTCGGCCGTTGGGCAACTTTTCCCTTTGGCGCTTTGTTCCAGGGCTAAACCGGTCGCACGATGCCTTGCAGGAAACCAGACTTTCGGGCCTCCGACCGCTCACAGAATTTTTCGACTACCACCGAATTTCACGGCCGGCCGATCTAAACCAGGCTACATCGGTGAGCAGTACGGCTTTTCTTTGGGCGGGCTAGTCGCCGCGGCGGCGTGTGGTTCCCGCTACCCTCCGCCCTTCTCGATGAAAATAATGCTAAAATTGCGATTCTTCCGCTCATTGCGCACAGCGGATATCATATAATACTCGCTATTTCTCCGGTGYGTTCGGATTTACTTGACTCTACGGGACGACAAATCTCAATGCTCTTGGTTCTAGGAAACTATGGCCTCATCGTCGCCGGTTTGGCTGTATATGCCGTGTATGTTGCATTTGGAAAGGAGCTTCAATTTATTAATGGGTTGATGTGATGTTAGCCTCACGAATTACCTTCTTCTAATCTCCCTGGCTTTCCTCGTGCTGGGCTTCGCCGCTATTAATCGTTTTGGTATGTTGTTGACGTGCAGGGTTTCTGATTAAAGCGCTTACTCTTTACCAGCGCCGGACGCGACGCAATTCGGCGAGCACACCGTCACACAAAAACATCTATATACTGGCCTTTTCGTCATTGGAATTCCCCTTCTTTGGTTATCGTCACCCATCTCGACCATCTTCTGGTTAATTGGCGCGTCCGGCGTCCTGATTCTTGGACACGCCTCGCTGATAGAACCTGGGGTGGAGAGCGAATATGCCAACATACAAGAGTCAGTCTGATTTAGACATGACTTGGATTTATTTACTTCATAATCTGTATCGTCCCCTGCAAGTTCTTGTAGAGCCTATGAATGTTTTTCTGCCTATGATATTGCGTGTTGCAACAATGCGAGTAATTGGGACACCAAACTATTAATACACCGAGCATTACGACGAAAGTTTTTACGATAGGACATGATGCGAATATATAGCGATGATGGGCCATGGAATCTAGAGGGAACAACAGGACTTGGCCAAACTGAACATCTGGACAAAGCAAGTTGCCAGAAAATCAGTCTGTCCAAAATCAGCAACGCGAGCACAGCAAAGGATATAGCAGATAGACGCGAAGCACAACAGTATAAGTAATGAAATAAACACTCGGCCTTACTATAAAAGCTAGGATCTTGAGACAGTCATCAACCTACAGTAAAGGAAGCCATTGTCCTGTGTAGTGTTGGCGTAAAAGAATTTTACRACGATGGCATTCACATACCTATAACCATGCTAGGCAAATCAAATAAGTCCCGTCTAACAGAAAAGCAGAATGAAGATGGTACTGGAGCACCATTGGGCTTGAGTAAAACACAATGCGAGTATACTGCTTGTGTGGTATTTTCGAAAGCGTGAGTAGCAAAGTTTTCCCAATATTCAACAACTGATTGGTTTTCGAATAGCTGCCAAAGTAGTCAAAAGGTATATAAGACCCAAGTTACAGGATAACTATACCTCATAAATATACTTTTTCCGTCCGACGAGCTCCTCGATCGGCCAGTCCGTCARCATGCAAAACTCTGGCGCGACGAGGCAAATTTCTCCTGTTCGGCGCCAAACAACAGTTGGGGTACCGCTGAAAGATATTAGCTTTTCCATTTCCTTTTAACCGGATGATGTCACGCGTCGCTGATTAGCACACAACCGAATAATATACGCACCAACAACGTCCGTTGGAAACATTTCTCAACAAAAATTTCATCGTCACGAGAAAGAGGCATTTGCAGAGCAATCAACGACGGCCTGAAGATCGCCAGCGCCCGCACGATGCGAAGAATGTCGTCCTTCTCAAATCTGTACGTCCAATATAGTAATATGAACCATGAATTGCGGAGGTGTGCCGTGAATATGTATAAATGTTCACATAATTAGATGCCGAGTCCATGAGGCACTCTCTTCCTCCAAGCACGTCAACAAACACACGCACCGATTAGGTAAGTGCTTCATGAGGAAATGATACCCCTCCGTGTAGTCGTACGGTTGTGTTACGCGATCATTAATACTTTGAAGCTTTGACCTGGATGGAACGGATAGGTCGGCAACTGCAAGAGGCACAGACGTCGTGGTCGTCGGCGATGCATTTGACGGAGCTGGAGACAGCAATCCGGTGTTGGTGGTAACAGTATCTTTACCCGGGATATAGGCATCTCCGGGGGGTGAGCGAGCCCTGGAGTCAAGCGGAAAACGTGGTTGTAATGGATGAGGTGATTCCGGAGGTTGATCGGAAGAGTATTGTGATTGGTATTGAAGTTCTATATCTTCCGATCGCTGCTGCGTGTAGCCATATGCGAGATATGGGGCACCCCCGGAAGATGTGGACTTTAGTGGTAGCGAAGACAGCTGTGTATCTGAATACGATGACGCATAGCTGCTTAATTTTGGCGATGTTGTGAAGTCGACGTCTGATGACCAGGAGGTATATGGTTGATGCTGGGGAGGAGGCGATGTCTCCGAATCGGGGGGACTTGGATTGCCAAGGATGGCAGAGAGGATGGAATATTCAAGGCCGGCAACCTCTGAATCAAATGCAAAGTTCGGATCGAAGGAATTGCTGAGCAGCGGATCATTCTGGGGAAATGGATCTGCTGATAATGATGATGCTGGATCAAAGGGACGTCAGAAGTGATCCAGGAGAAGRAGACATGCATGCCTGGCGGAGCTGGCGGTGGCTCTGAAGCGCTGGCGCTGGTAGAGGTGGACTTGCGCTTTAATTGCTCTGGGAATGCACGTGATGAGACAAGAACAGGCAATTGCGGCAATTGCAACGTCAACGATGCGCACCAAGCTCGTCGTCATCCAGGAGATATTTCGCTTTTTTACGGTGTCCTTCTGTACAATTATTTGCAATGCCACGTTTAATGCACCGCTGACATGGCCGTGCTGGAGCAGTGCTGAGTTGGCATTTTACGTCAAAGTTAGCAACGTACAGTCGTCGCATGTCAAGTGAGCCTTTTGACAATGAAAGCAGGCTCTGTTTGCCTTTTTCTTCTTTGGACCGTCCCGCGCTTTGCGGGGCGAAGTTGCCGACTCTGCGGTGTCGTCTTCTGGGGTATCTGTGCGCTTGCGCTTGGCAGGCTGAGGAGGCTTTTTCTTATTGCTGGGGGGAGACGAGGGGCCGGCCTGGGCATTCTGCATCTGTGCAGGATTGACAAAGGCAGGCGCTATGGGGGTGATGGAGGATGTTGAGGGCGCGCTGGGGTAAATGGCAGCGGACATGATGGATGAGGACAGGCAGGCAGAGATAGAGATTATAAGCCGGAATCAGGCCTTGCCTCGCTTGCTCGCGAAGGGGAGAGACCGAGACAGGTTTGAGGAGGGTGTCAAGGCAGCACCTGATTTATTCAAAATATTCTCCATCACACTACTCCGTCTCGGCATCCGGCCCCACGGTGCTGTCCGCCCCGCCCGGCCTCCAGCTCAGCCTGCGTCTGCCATGTCCACCAGGTCGCTGCTCGCCGCCCTAGCCGCCCGTATCGGCGCTGCCCAGGCGGAGCAGGAGTACAAGTGGATGCGGCAGGCTGTGCCCCGTGAGCCTGATCTCGTTACCATGATTAGACGGAGGGTGCTCGGCGAGCCGCTTCAGTATATCCTGGGTACATCCTTCACCCCCATTTATTACCATATTCTGACCCTGTCCTCAATTCATCAGGCTCTCAGCCTTTTGGCCCGCTCAATCTCCTTACCCGTGCCCCAGTTCTCATACCCAGGCCGGAAACAGAGCACTGGGTAATCAAGCTCTCACAGTATATTACTCCCTCTGCTCAGTCTGCCCTACGTTTGCTGGATCTTGGCACAGGCTCAGGTTGTATTCCACTGCTGCTGTGCCATTTATGGCCACCAGGCAGCATCCACGCGACCGGCGTTGACATCTCTGACCACGCCATCCAACTGGCGACTGACAATGCCGCCATTTGCGGCATTGCTGCTCCACCACATGGCACGCATAACCTAAAAAACACCTTCAAAGTTATCAAAGCAAACGTCTTGGACGCCAATCTTCATCAGAATCCTGGCATCAGCCGACCCATTGACATCTTGACATCGAATCCTCCGTACGTTACATGGCACGATTATCTCAAGTTGCCTTACTCGGTATCAGCATTTGAGGACCCAAAAGCTTTATTCGGTGGCCCATCCGGGTTAGAATTTTACCGTGCGATAGCTCGTTTCATTTCGCTAGATGGATGCCTAAGTCCTGGCGCCCTTGTTGCATTTGAAGTTGGAGACGGACAGGCGAGAGATGTGGAGAATCTGCTACAAAAGACAGGCCGCATGAAACACACGGAGATATGGTCTGATCCGTGGGGAAAGGACAGGACAGTTGTAGGGTACACTGCTTGAGCGCCGCTAGCGAGAGCCGCGCGAATGCTTGACTGATGACATGATGGATCTCTACAGCAAGTCGCCCAATGCGGACACTTGCCAGGTTCCTGAGTGTAGCCCATTACCACGCCTTTTGCGGACACGCAGTATCCATCGATTGTTCACAACAGCGAGCATAAAACAATGCCTAATGATCGCTTTTTGATCGGTGGTGCTGGCGTCCTATTCGCATTTTTTGCTCATAAGTGGTCTACGTTTCACCTCATTCTCTTTGCAGACAAGTAACCATGGTAGATGGAGATAATCTGGCGCCACGGTCTAGGACGGTCTACGTCGCTGCTGGGTATTTGTGTGATGAGTATCATGATCGCATGCTGGCGGTAATTTCGCCTGYCTATTGAGTTTGGGAAAGGAGCGTAGCCACGTTTGGAGTCCGGCAAGACCACCTCCGCGGCCGACTTCACGTGTAATTCTACTAAAACCAGTTGGCATCCCGTGGCGGATCATGGATGGGGACGAGAAGCACTCGATATCATCGATATCACACCATGATCATCCCGCTTTACGAGAAAATACCGTTGGAAAAATTCACGGATTTCTTCACTGCGTTGACTGGTTCGTCTCAAGATGCATTACATTAATCAGCCTGTTCAGCCTATAATCAGAACTTTCGAGCGTTGCGCTGGATGCTCGTGTTGTCTCGGTCTCAGACGAGTTCTTYGCAGAGGCAGCAAACCTTCTCAAAGTCGAGGTAAAGCAGATTTTGCTGGGATGAGATGCTCGCTAAGCGTGCATTCAGCCCGCACCAAGTCTCAAAGGTCAATTCGGACCGAACGGCGCGCTGTATAGTGGATGGGAAAGCCGAAGACACAATCCGTCCTACGACTGGTACGCTCTAGTCTCTATTATTCAGACAGAAGCTTAGACATGTTACAGGTGCATTATCCGATTAGGAACAACAGGCACAGTGATTGGGTTTGACGTGGATACATCTCATTTCAGTGGTACGTCTGTCATGAGGACCTTGTATGCTTGACTAATGCAGCAATGAGACAGGCAATGAAGCACCCGAGGTTTCGGTCTCTGCCCTGCATGGAATACCGACAGAATCGCCGTCAGTGGACGATCCCAGGGTATGGAGAGTATAACCGTCTAACACCGACTGACGTTTTAACAGTGGACGGAGATATTGCCGAAAGTGCCGCTGGGGCCTAATTCTCGACATCTCTTCAAGATTCCTGAAACAGGGAATGTTAACTTTGTTAAATTGAACATGTATCCAGATGGTGGCATCGTGAGCATCAGTATTGATTATCCAATGCAATTTTTTGTTGACGGGCCACAGGCACGCTTCCGTGTATATGGTTACGTCTCTGCCGTACACCCTGAAGATCTTCAGGAGCCCTTTGATCTGGCTCACGTATTTGCTGGTGGACATGTCGACTTCACGTCCGATCAGCATTTTGGTGTCGGGTCAAATTTGATACTTTCCGGCCGTGGTAAGGACATGGGCGACGGCTGGGAAACCAAGAGGAGTCGTCAAATCGGTCACAAAGATTGGGCGATAATAAAACTGTGCGTTTGTGGCGTATTTCTCATCGCCTCGCAGATAGCTTATACTGAGTCAAAAGTGGCGCCCCGGGGTTCCTAGAGTACATCATAATTGATACCGCACATTTCAAGGGGAATTTCCCAGAGAGCTGCGAAGTCCATGCGCTATTCGCCCCAAACGGTGTCGATTGGCAAGCACAGGATGCCCAGGAATGGACATTAGTTCTTCCACRCACACGTCTGGGCCCACATCGCGAACATTATCTCCAACTCATCAACGTCGCTGACATGAATTATACACATGTGAAGGTAACGATATATCCGGACGGCGGAATTAAGCGTGTAAGAGTAATCGGTCGTCGCGTCGCGCTGGATAATCCCACAGCATCCGATGCAGCCGCTCTTACAAGCGCTGCCAATAATCGTGTTACGCCTAGCGATTATTCACCTACCGATGGCGCTACCGCTTCGAAAGTCAGTGAAGCGTCGCGTATCACTCTAGTACCTCTATTGCCACTGACACCCGAGGCATTCGCACCGTATGGTCAAGTCCTGCAAGGATATTCCGATCATGCTGCCGTTCCCAAAGGCATTCGTATTACACCAGCAAACGGCGGAACTGCCAGCAAATTCCACAAGTTATCTCTTCTTCAATCAACATACCCTGAAGGTTCCGGAGCAACCACGGGAATCTCGATTTATCGTTGCAAACCTCTTACAGACGTTGGAGAGGATGGCACAGTACAATTGAAAGTCGTAGAAAGGCACGCCTTCACCAACCAAGCTTTCATTCCAATGGGACGCGGAGACGGCGACGAGTACAAATATCTCGTCGTTGTTGCCCAAAATGGTTCAAATGATAAACCCGACATACAGACGTTGAGAGGGTTCGTGGCGACAGCTGCCCAAGGCATAGTGTATGATGCAGGCATCTGGCGTGAGTTGTAGATTTATTTTGGTCGATTYAAGGCTAAAGGCACGTTGTTAGACCAACCAATGACAGTAGTAGGAAAGGTAAGTCTCGTCATAAACTGATTTGTGCAGCTTGCACCTTGTGCTCATCATGTTTTCAGGAGCCGTTTGATTTGGCATGCGTCGAAACGCAAATCGGAGACGGTTCGCCTGCYGATTGCGAAATATTGGAGCTTGACAGCACTTTTGATATCAGATTGAAGTGGGCAACGACGGCTTTCAAACGGCATTGACACCGGTGAAGCGGAGATGGAAGCACTGTGCGAAGTTTTGGAGTCCGACGGACGGAGTTGGAAATGATTCACACAGACCTGTCCTTCCTCTTGCTACCGTCAACTCGTTTCAGAWTCATCATCCCATGGAGTCGAGAAAGAGGGCACATAGTCATGAGGATGAGCCTGCTACTGTCAAAAAGCGTATTGTGTCTGCTACGAACGGTAGTCCTCGCGTCAATGGCACGTCGGTTGAACCTGAGGAATTAGACATGGGCAGAAACCTTGAGGTATTATTGAATTTCTGTAGTCATTCGGAGCTCTGAGGTCTCAAACGTATACCAGTCTTTCCGAAAAGAGGCTATATACCGACGCATGAAACATTATTGTCGCGAGAACGAAAGAAATCTAACTCGAATAACAGAACTGGAGCAGCGGAAGAACACATGCGAGGCGGGTTTGGCTGCCTTGTCTGCTTGTTGGTCGCAAGTAAGTCGCATATACTAGAGCTAATGGAGCTTCTCCCTCATGTTTTTGTCGATCAGCTTGTAGAAGCAATTCGATTGTTGGTTAGGCCAGAAGATTTGTCAGGAGCCAATCTTAGAGTGCAAGGTTTGTAACTTGGTGTTACTATTCCAGATGATGGCTTCATCCTTGCGCAGACATTTTTGATTTGACAGTTCACCTGAGGGGCGACGACGCGGTTGACATTGCATCAGCCGTTGGGCGAAACTTTGATGCAACGCAGTCGCTTGTTATGAGGTTCATCCAGATGGGCGGAGCAGCACCGACAGAGGCTTATATGGATAATCAGAAGGCTCAGACAGAGGTTTCTCAGTTGCTGTTGCGTTGGGGTTTCTGGTAAGCTAACAATCTTTTCCAGTGTGCTGCTCTCCGTTCTGAGCTCGATCTACTGCGGGCTCGGCTAAAAGACTCGGAGTCGTTGCAAGAACAATATTATGCGGCATTGGTCACTGCAGAGAATCGTATAGAACGTTCGCAAAGTTCAATACTAGCGGAAATTGAAAGGCGTGGCGTTGTACAGAGCGAAGTGCCAGAGGGGTCACAGGGAAAGCCGTCCTCTCCAGAAGTGAGTGGTTCGGTTCATTGGTGGGAGTTTTGACCATCTGATCGTATGCACCACCCTGATTTCCATACAGCCTGCGTCGCAATCCCCTGCACCAGCTGAGGAGGCCAACGGCTCTGCAAACGCGGACCTCTTACAAGAGTTTGTAAATATCAGAGATGCTAAAATTGCAGAGTTGGAGAAGGAAGCAGCGCTTTTACGAGATCAAATACAGTTGAAAGATTCACAGGTATGTGTGGTCAGCATACATCCGCATGATACTCAATCTTACCGTGAATGTAATTCCAGTCAAGATCTCCTCCTCTTGAGCTTGTTGTAGAACATTCCGCGTACAAAAGTTTGCAAGATCGGGAATTTGTACTTCAAAATACGATAACTACGTACGAAGAAAAAATTAATCGACTGACGGAAGAGGTAAATCAGCTGCAGCTTTCGAAAAAGGGAATTGAAGACTCGTGTGCGGTATGGATGACGAGAGTTTTGGCATTATTTCTAACTTATACTGGTAAAGGCCTCTGCAACCCAGACAGTTGCAGAAATCAAGGCAATGATGATGAAACGCGAAGTCGAAAACGCTCGTCTCCGTGATCAACGCGAACAATTGAACGCGGAACTTCTGGAGCGGAAGCAAAAGGACAGCGTCAAGCAGGCCTCTCTGCAGGAATATAAAACTTTGGCAGAGTCGCGTTCAGCAAGTCGTCCGCGATATCAGCATGCTTATCATTATTGACTAGTCATTAACGAAAACAGGAACGTATTACTGCATTGGAATCTGAGGTCAAGAGAATGAAGACACGACTTGCGGCTGAAGCGCACGATGAGGATCTCATGAAGTATATTTTTGCAGAAGACGGTGATGCGACGAGTGGTTCTTACATCGAATCTCTGAAAAATCGTGCAATGTAAGTTTCATTGTTGCCTTTTGACAACCTTTCAATCTAATTGTACTTTACAGCGCTGCAGAAGGTAGGGTGGCAGCTYTGGAGAAGACATTTGGTAGTTTTCAGGCAGACCGTCCTGACGTCCTGAGGCACATAAAGCTGGAGGCCGAGACGAGGCAAAAATTATCAGAAGTCACAGCTCAGCTGGAGAACTATCAACGCGTCTACGGCGATTCTTCATTACCTCCAGACCTTTCCCGGCTTGCGAAACAGTTGAAGCAAAAGGATGAAGAGTTGCATCAGTTGCGTCTGATCAAAGATCAACAATCTCAGGTACGATGATCTTACTTTTCTGTCGAGTACGCTAGTGACGCAATGTTAGGCTGAGGCTTCACTCTACGTGGAATTGGAAAAGCTGTCAACATCATGGGAAGCACTGGATAGGCAGGTAAAGAGCAAAGTGTTTGATCTAGCCCAACTAGAGGAACGGTTAACAAGAATTGGTCTGGATGTAAGTCATTGTTGTTGATAATGTCTATACTCCCCTTACGCCATGCAGAAAGCGAAATCTGATAACAAGTTTTTCGCGGTCATGCGAGACAAGGAGGCTATTGATGTAGAACGAAAGAACCTTTCTCGCAATGTGGAAAAGCAAGCCAAAGTCTTGGAGCGCCTGTATGAAAGCGAGCGCAACCTACAAAGTCAAATTGTGAGGCCTTTTAACGAGGATAATAACAAGCTCTGGTTATAATAACAATCTCTAGGCTGATCAGGACAAAGAGTTGACTGCTTTTAAAAGAGCATATGAAGTCGTAAAACAAGATAACCAGAAATTGATGTTTGAGATGAATGAAGCGAAGTTGCAAGCTGAGCAAGAGAAAAAAGAGAAGGAAGTGGTGAGTTCTTTGTTGTGTTTGTTGTTCCCTTCTAATACCCTTAGGACAGATGCGGACGTCGATCAACGAGCGCGAAAGCATYTTAAGTACCCATTCTGCCAAGCTACGTGGAATGGAAGATGGATTAGCGAAAGCGAGGAAAGAGGTGGAACAGCAAGCGCAAGAATGGAAGAAGATAGCTGCCAACAATTCTCAAGGCAAGGGGGATGGGGAGGTTCAATACTTGAAGGTGAGGCATAACCGGTGCCAGAAGTAGAAATGGGCGTCTTAAAATTTGATAGAAACTGCTTCGCTGCTCGACCTGTATGACGCAGTTCCGGAATACCGTCATCACAAAGTGTATGCATAGTGAGTACCTCGGGGACACGATGGCGGCGATTTACTAAATTGTATGTATTAGCCTTTTGCAAGCAATGTGTAGAAGCACGGATTGCAACACGGCAACGGAAGTGCCCTGCATGTAATATTGTTTTTGCACAGTCCGACGTTCAGCCAATTTGGTTCCAGTGATTCCACGTTATTACTACCCACCTTTATTCATATATCTTATTGCATTATTCGCGTATGATGTTTGACAGTCCCTCCAACACGTGTCTTAATCTTCGCTCACTTCTCCATCGCCATACTCACCGTTCAGTCGTTTATCTCAAAGATGTAGAAGGTTATTGATATTGTATGTAAAATGCAGCGCACACGAACATAATAATATGCAGGAAATTACCGCTTGACCCATGTATACTGCAAGGAATTTGTAAGGTTCGGGTATTTCGTATCGTTCGAAACRTACCCTTTTACGTGCTTTGGCCATACCAGTCTTCTTCCGCTCAACCATACGTGGATCACGTCTAATAAGCTTGGCTATGAAAAAACGGCGATTAGATAGAGGACATCAAACTCCACAAGAACATACCCTTCTTTAGCAACGACGCTACTTCTGGTTGGTGAGCTGCAAGGGCCTTGGCAATGCCATGCGCAAGAGCACCGGACTGACCGGTCGTGCCTCCCCCGCGAACGATGGCAAATACATTATAAGCCCCGAGGACACCAGCCACTTTGAATGGACGTGTAATCCGCTCGCGATCTGCGGGTTGCGAAAAGTATTCTGCGAGAGGGAGGTTGTTCACCAGAACGGTCGATGCAGTGACTTGGATTGGCTCCGGTCTTTTGGCCGGCTCGAGACCCAACAAATCTTCCTCCGTCACCTTTCGCCCTTGTTCGGGCTCAGTGGGTTGCATTTTGTTGAATACAGGAATCGTCCAAATACGGGCTGAGCTGGTTTTCCGTTTGCCGACGGTATAGGAACGTCCATAGTCATCAAAGGTAACAGGTTTTCGTTTGCCTCTGGCCAGCTGTGCGTCCTTCGTGGGGCTTTCGAACATCGAGATGAGTTCCCGAAGGCCCTGAGCGAGCTCAGTGCACCCAGCTGTGGAGGCAATGCGATGGAAATCGTTCAGTTGATTGAGGAGAGCAGTAACGCGACGATAGCGGGTGGTTGTCATACGACTCTGGAATTCGAGTCCCATTTCCTCCTGGTTCTTCCATACGGGGCGCAGAGGTGGCAAGCTCGCGAGCGCAAATTCAGGAAGGGGGTGCAGTTGAAATATCTTCAGGGTATGGCGTGAAGCGGCGATGGCTTTTTCAAGCTGAGCGATTTTGTCATAAAATACAGGTTTGCCTGTATAAAAGCTAGGTGAGCCGGGAGCAGCTCTCAAGTAGTCATTGCGGGATTCGACGTGGCTGAACTGCGCCGGGGGAACGAAAGCACGCGCTGTCGAGTAGCGGCGCGCAAAGTCGTGCAGCAGTCGCTGTCGAAGGGCATTCATCGTCGTTTTTCGCTGCGCCGCGTGAGATCACGTGGCTCGAGCTGCTACCTGCACACCACATTACATATGGCCGCCAAAGACTACAACTTTTCGGGTGCTCTGGCCACATGGAAAGGCATGTATACGCTACAAACATTGTATTTCTTATTCAGCCATTCCCAGACATCAACCTCTCTGAGTTTCAGAAGACTCTGGATGGTCAGAGTGTCGAGGTAGTCGAGAACCAGAAGGAGAGCGTGCTCTCTCGCAAGGCGCTATTAGAGCAGACGAAAGGTAATTATATCTGTATCCTCTGAGATATCTTTTCATCTCTGTGCTAAGAATTCAAGAAAATACCCGACGCGGAGAAGCTTGTAGCATTCAAGGGTCTGCTCAAGGGTACGTTCCATCCTCAGGCTACATGCACGTGTCTTGTATTACTGACATGTCGCGAAGCATACCAGACGGAGATTGATAATCTTACGAAGCGCTCAAAGACTTCTGAGAATGCATTCCTGAATGTCTACAAGGTCCTTGCAGAAGCGCCCGATCCATACCCGCTGCTCGAGGCAGCTGTTGTATGTCTAGTGAATTTGACAGAGATAGGAGCTCAACGTCAATGACTAGGACCAAACTATCAAAGTTGCGGAAGCGACAGAGCATGAAGCAGAGCTGCAACGTCTTCGGGAAGAAAATATGGAGCTTCGGAAGCGCATCAATGACGTCGCGAGCGTAGAATCGAACAAGCGGAAGCTCGAAGTAAAGGTTGAGCAGCTAGAGCACAAGGTAAGAACCATGGATGGGTGAATACAGATGCGGTTGACGCCTCCGACAGATGGAGGATTTGATTCAAGAGAAAGTTGTACAGCGAGAAAATGAGCTGAAAGCTACATACGACGAGAGGCTCAGGAATTACGGTGAACGGTAAGAAAAAGGCGTCAATTCCATTCTCGCTGTCTAAACTCGGTATTTAAGGGAACAGGACCTACATCGCCAGGTAGAGCTCACAAGGAATCAACTGCGTGAATTGCGCATGTCTCACGAATCGAATCAAGCGAAATTATTAGATCAATCCCAGCGTCAAGGTACCAAACACGTTTAGCAATGCGTACTTTATTTATATCGTATTAGACCAGGAAGTCATTGCGAAACTCGCGGAAATGGATATGCTTGGTTCAGATTTGGAACGTGCCAAYAGTCGTGTGGCCACCGTTGAACGGCGAAATGTATAGGTTTTCCCCGACTTTGTATTAAATCATTCTCATAGCTGTTCTGTTTATCAGGAACTTTTACGTGCTGAAATCGAGGCCATGCGAAGCGGTAACCAGGCTTCCAATCGGTCAGTTAGGTGCTCTTAGATCACGGTGCATGTGACTCACGAGGAGGCGACAGCGTTCAGTCTCTTGAATCCCAAGTAGCGGAACTGGAGGATGAGGTAGAACGATTATCTGCAAGCCTTGAAACGCAAAAGCTTGCCGCTTCTGAAGTCCAAATGCTGGGGAACAAGAAGGTGGAAGAAATATCGCGCGAAGTCACAAGAAAGGTGAATGAAAGAGGTCTTTGGCCCTGTTACACAACTCATGTATCCAGGCCGCAGAAATTGAACACCTCAAGGCACGGCTCAAGCAATACGGCGATTACGAAGAAATCAAACGCGAACTTGGGATCTTGAAAGTAAGACAAATTTCGAGCGTACTAGTATTGTTAATCTTGGCTCGTAGGCCGTCGAGTTCTCTGGCTTTGACGACGATACAGAGGAAGGAGAGCAAATCAATAGCCATGCTTTGGAGGAATGTCGCCCTATTACCGACGGGGCTAACGGGCAACAGTCCAAGTCTTTGGAGTCCCTTCTTGCAACAAAGAACAAACGCATTGCGGATGAATTGACGAAGATCAGAGTCAGGGTCTCATCCACATTGGTTGCCTGTCGCCTGATCATTCTGTTTTATCACAGATACTCTATGGAGAATTGGAAGCTGCGCTGCGGGCCACTCAGGAGAAACTAGAAACGACAAATTTAGAGCTCGAGAAGCAGAAGGCGCTAAATGAGAAACTGGAAATTGACCTCTTGTCAATGAACACGGCCAACGCCGAGATTGCATCGGATCCGGGACGAGACCTCTTGGCGGGCCTGGAAAGAAGCAAGAAATCCTCCGTAAGTCTCACGCAAATGCTATTTTTCGTTATCACTCACGTTGCTAGGAATCCTCAACTCGGTCAACTCCCATCCCGTTCACGTCAGCGGCTGATACCTCCATCTTGCCAATCGTGACCAGCCAAAGGGATCGGTTCAGGCAACGGAATGCGGAACTCGAGGATGTACGCATATCAACGCTCTTCATCATTGCCTGTTTTGTGATAACATGCCAACTTTTTTAAAAAGGAGCTGCGCAAACAATTCCAGGCCATTTCGGATCTCCGGACAGAGATGAAAAATCTGCAGGCAGACAATCTTAAGCTGTATGAAAAAGTGCGGTACATGCAGAGCTATCGAGAAGAGACCGGTTCTCGACCCCCGACCTCGCAACTTGACCCCCTGCCAGCACCCTCTCCCGGTCGCCCCGATGATATGAGCAAATATCACGCGCGATACGAGCAATCGATGAACCCTTTCGAAGCATTCCGTGGGAGGGTCAGTGGCTACACCTCCTGTTTCTAATAATTGAAGGTTATTGACCCCGTGATTTTGCAGGAAGCTGCCAGGGCATATCAGAGCCTGAACCCCGTTGAGCGAGGTGTTTTAGTGCTCACACGATCTATCCTCGGGAACCGTCGCGCCCGAACGTTTTTCATTATTTATGCCGTAGCTTTGCACCTTTTAGTCATGTACACGACTTATGAATGCTCGAGTTCGTCCGGAAGTCGACTCCAGAAGCAACCCAGTGTATATGGTTCATAATCTACAATACATTACGCGAGATTATTATAATACGATACGTGTGATGCATATGTGCTCTATTTACAATGTGACGGAAGAATGCAAGATTCCATTATTGCGTGCGGGGCGGTTTGCGGGCGCGGCTGAATGTCAGAGCCGCTTCAACAGCAGTCAAAACCGGTTTCATAGCCTAAGCGGGGAATGTTTAGTGAAAACAAGGAATAATAGGTGACGCTCACTGTTTCTATCCTTGTCGGATCTATGCCGCTCTGTTCTGCTAATCTCTTCATTACGTCGACCTTCTCTGGGGTTTGAGCAATGTAACTAATCATTTTAGTAGCTCTTGCAGCGCGCTGCACTGGTGTGGCTGTTGCTACGGTCTGCGACTCTGTCACTGGTGGATAAACCGACGACCAGTACTGTCGAAGAAATTCATTAGTTGCTATCTGACACGATTTCATCTGTCTGAGGAGACCATCTGGTATGTCGCCTGGTATTGTCAAGTTCATAAACGGGCAATTCACCATGTCAGACAACGTAACCCACTTTTTCTATATCTGACGTCTAGGCGCGCCGATACATTCTGCGTCATGGCGAATAGCGCCGCCTCGCCGGGCTTCCGTTCAACTTTGAGCTGACGCATGACACATGATTGGTAAAGAGTTTGGTGGTATAAATAACGCGGCGCACCTGCTGCAGGTCCGAATTCCAAACTTGTAAACTAGTTTTTGCTTCGCTGAGCATTGTTTTAATGTCCGCTGACTGGCGACTATGGATGAGATGACGTAGGAAATACATCAGAGTTAGTCCAAACCTGCGTCGCGGCTTCATTCTCAGCGACGATTGCCATTCGCGCCTCGAAATATCGTTGCCTGTCTTGCATCTCCAAAATGACGCCAGAAGATATTTCCGTATCGTTGAGATCATTGATCTCGATTTGAGAATATGTTTCCTGTAACACTTAACATCAAATCCGACGAAGACGTGTGGATATCATACCTCATCCGTTCGTTGACGNTTAGCCGGAGGAAGGTCACCCCTAAGTACATTGAATTTAGCTACATCCGGGTCCACGTCATGAGAGAATCGGCATACGCACAAAGCAGATCTCAGAAGCCGTTCTGAGTGCTCATTGAATTTCCGAATAAGCGGCAGAGCACCCTTTTGCCTTCCTGCTTGCATCGTCACGTCCTTTTCGTTTCCGGTCTAACATGCATAGATGTGGGTTTGAAAGTGAAGGACTCAGAGAGACAATACCTCCATGTGATCCTCATGCGTAGCTCCCAAGTTCACAAATAAGTCTACCACCTCCGGGCGCACGCGTCGCGGCTCCAATTCTACGGGGAGAAGTAACATACAGGAGATGCAGGACAAGAAGCATATACCTACCGTCATCTTCTTTCTCAAGATACTTGTCGAATATCGGATCGTCTTTGACAACATGTTGAGCCGCAGACGACCGTATTGACGCGCGATGTGCATTAAACAGCTTTGATTGAAAGTATCTTCGCCAAAATTCCTCTTCCGTCAACTAGTCAAAAGGTTCAATGCAAGTAAAAGAAGGGTTTGCCGGAGGGCCATACTTTGTTCGGAACATTCTCCTTGTGGGCTTTCTCGACCACCGGATATTCATCAAATATATCACGAATCAACTGGGGCGTTATCCGAATTTTGATCTCGCCACCATCGACAGTCTCCGGACGGGGGTCTACTATCTGACCAGGCTTGCCCTTTTTCTGGCTTTCCGCCGCAGCTTGGGCAAGAAGCAAATGCTTTCAGTAACACGGAGCAGTAAAAAGACAGCGGCACAAGACAAGAAACAAAAATCTACCTCGCGACCCTCCCAGAACTCCGCCTCGGAAATGTGTCCGGACATGACGAGCTCCTTGTGCAGCGCGGCCAGGTCGGGATTGCCCAACAGTACTTTTTTGCGCAGTCGGAAATCACTTGCGTGGTCGCCCCCGGTGACGACGGGTGTGCCCATTCGGTCGCTGGCCACTGACGGCGCTCGAGACGTCGACGACCGCGATGGCGGAACGGAAAGTTTTGGGGTTGGCGCATTAGCGGAGAGGCTAGCTGTGGGCGCGGGGACAACAACAGCAGTGGTCGCAGGCGCTACGCTGGGACTTGCAGTTACAGGAGGGCGAGAAACAGTCTCCGACACGCTCCGATTGCGACTAATGATGGTGGTGAGGTCCTTTTTGAACTTTTCGCGCTCGGCGTACGCGACGGGTTGGGGAGAGAGAAAGGTAAAGTTGTGCCCTGCTTCGTCTCCCTTGAGACCGAGCTTGAGACGAACCTGCGCGGCACCCTCTTTACTGCAAAAGAGCGCTGGACAGACGTCAGAACTCTCGACGGGCGACGGGCGAAGGATGGCGACGAACAGAGGAAATCACTGTAAGGAACGCGTAAGGAAGGGTTTTTTTTCGTGTCTTGGGTCCATTGCAAGTGAGTGTCTGAAAGCTCAAGAACGCCCGACAATTTTTTGTAGGAAGCCTTTGCCGTACACAACAAGGTAGGCATAAAACCAGCGGAGCCGCCTGACTCGCCCGCCTTCTGTTATGTAAGCTGCTCCTCATGTCCGTCGACTCCCAGCTCGTCATCTTCGACTTTGACTGGTATGATTCTGAATTGATGTGTATAGAGATCGCGTATGTTTACGTCTCGGACACCAAGGTCTATGGCAGACCAGGACACCGACAGGTGGATCTTTGAAGTCCTAGATCCAAATCTGCGCCGGGAAATGAAGAACCTCAAAGACGATGTTCAATGGACAGATCTCATGTAAGCTTTTCACAGCGCTTTTCGCTTGAGAGCCGTCCATCCATCGGCTTCCCAGAGCGCAATCGCTGCGCAAAGCCCATGAGCGCAACATCACTAGAGAGCAGATAGAGAATGCGCTGAGGATCATGCCGTTTGTCCGTTCTTCTTATATCACACATCTATCCGATGATCTAATCTGAGCAGCACCCAGCCATGGTGCGCGCAGTCACCAACCTCAAAGCAGCCGGAAAGACCACCTTCCTTTGCTTATCCAACTCCAACTCGATCTTTATCTCAACCATCCTTGAGGTCTGTGCCTTGTCCTGATTACAGAACAACGACTACAACTTTACGCAGGACAAAAGGTTGACGGACTTGTTCCACGAGATCGTCACCAACCCGGCCGAGTGGGAGTCGTCAGGCCTACTCAACCTCCGACGAAGAGTCGATCCCAATGGCCCGCAGCACTCGTGCAAAGTAGGGTGCAGCCCGAACATGTGCAAAGGTACGCAGCTCGCATAGCGCCGTACGACCCTCTCATATATACGACGACAGGCGAAGAACTGACCGCGTACCTCGCGAGACACGGTGCAGAGTTTGATCGCATGGTATACATCGGAGACGGGTCGAATGATTATTGCCCCATACTGCGCTTCAGAAAGTTGTGCTGTCATACTTTTTTTCAGCTGCCTATGCTAACACTAGATACCTAGACAAGATCTCGTCCTCTGCAGAAACTTCCGAGGACTATCCAGACGGATAGCCAAAGGAGAGGATTTACAATGTCAGGTCAAATATTGGTCAGGCGCCTGGGAGGTAGAAGAAATCTTTGGGACATTGTAGATGTAGACGATCATGTGCGCGAGTCTAGCTCGATGTAAATGTGCAGAGAATGCGCAAAAGAAAATCAGCACACAAGTCCATATGCGTAATGTAGCAAGGCTGCAGTATAACATGCGAGAGACCATCATCTTGGCCATGCATCCAACCCACTCGCTCTTCGCGTGTCCTTGGCCGCGGCGGGTGCAGCTGGTTGCGCGCCATCCACCACTGTAAAGGCCGGTCTGGGTTGCTGAACATTATTCGTTTGGCCACTAGGCACTATCCCTGCGCCATAAAAGGAAGGCGCCATGGCTTGCGCAGGGGGCGCGACGTGGCGAGTGTTACTGGGCGGCCTCGCGGCCGCATAAGACTGATATTGATCGGGCTGCATCGGGACGTAGATGTTCCCCATGTCTGGTCGAGAGTCAAAAGCCGCCGGACCGGACTGCTGCGTTTGGGGATATGTCGTGGCATATCGGTTGCTGGCAGTTGTCGAGTTTCCTGTATACGTTTGGCTTGTAGGGCTAGTGATCATTGCCCCTGAAGCATAAATGGGATTTGTGTTATCGTTTCGGGCCGCGTTCCGTACATTAGACATGACCACATCTCGACGCGTATTTTCTCCGTCCACCGTTATCGTCGGAGGATGGAAGGAGTGAGACAGTTTGGAAGGAGGGGGTGGATATCGACTGTTTGAAGCCCAGTTCGTAAGTCCGGACGCGGCTGCCGCTTCAGCCTGCTGCTGAAGATACTCCAATTGCGGATAGGGCTGAGCAGCGATGGGTTTCCCAGACTGACGTCTCTCCCATTCTCTCATGGCGTCGTCCCTATTAAGAACAGGGGTGAGGGCATTTCGTCCTCCAATCACATCTTGATTCATGTGTTGCAGCCTTGCAAGGGCAGGAGCTAATGCAGGGGGTATTGTGTCCATCTGATTGATGGTGTTTGCTCTTGCGCGAGTAGTAGCAGTAGGGTAGTAAGACGAAGAAGACAAATTTGGATTCAAGTGTGTATTGGCGTTCATCCCTGCTACGGGCGGGTGGTTCGGATAAACCGGGTTGCTCATATTGAGTTGCCCAGTCGAGGGTTGCTGCTGCTGAGCCAGCCTGTGTTGTACAGGAGCTTGGTTCGAAGAATACTGTGCATGTTGCTGCGACGGATAGGCGGGCGTACCGGYATCGGAAGATACCGAATATGATGACGCCGCTGCTGAAGGGTTTTGACTTTGTGGCGTAATGTACGGATTCCGGTACATGGAAGCCGCTTGCGAAGCAGCTTGAGCTTGAGCGGTATAGGCCTGATGCTGCACAAGCTGATGATTGTAACTTGCCGCATCCTGATATGCTCTTGTGCCTTTTGGCTGCGATGAGATCAAGCCTCCATAAGGTCTCTTCGGATCTGTCGCGCCTGAGGGAGACGGGGATGGATTGAGCCCATCGGGCTAAAGGCTTTGTTCAGTTGCTGCATAAAGTCCGGACAATGTGCCTACTTACCACGAAAGGCTTTGTGAATTTCTCCCCAGTGATGAAAGGATGCATTCTAGCTTGCTGTGGCGTCCATCTTGTAACGGGATTAAGATTCAACAAGCCTTGACAAAAATCGATGAATGCAGCCCGGTTATTCATTTCTGTAGTATGTTGAGTCTTTGATTTTACGTTGAAAAAAGGCCAGAAAGTGACCCGACCTTTCTCAAGCTCGTGAGCTGTCCGACTTGATTTTGATTGAGGTAAAGGAGCAGTATTGATTAGCTCTGGTAATGAAGTAGCTTTAAAGTACTGCTTTCCAGGCTGCTCATTGGTGTTGTGTTCTCGTGAATACTGCTCTATGCTCTTGAGACGATATCTTTTCTCATGTAGGTTGGCCTGGGGATTCCAGACCTCGTAAGTGTCAAAGAACTGATGTACCTGCTTTCCGGTATTCAGCATACTGAGGGGAGGCATCCTGGAGAGACGTCAGAGTAGTCGAGGAAGACGGGTTTCAATCCGCACCCAAGCATGTCGACAATACGCGTGAGCTGGTTATACTCGCTGGTGCCCGGGAACAAAGGCAAGCCAAGGAAGAGCTCGACGGCGATGCAGCCCAAGGACCAGACGTCGATCGCGGCGGTGTAAGACATTCCCAGTAGTACCTCTGGGGAACGATAGAATCTGGATTGGATGTAGGTATAGACTGTCTGTCGCTCGTGGCATGCAGAGCCAAAGTCGATGATCTTTATCTGGGGAGATTGAAGTCTAAGGAGCTGTTAAGCAACGGTATCAGCAAGAACAATACAAAACGGACGATTTCAGTAGAATATTTTCCGGCTTCAAATCGCAGTGTATTAGCCGAGCTTCCTTGAGAACGGTCATTGCGTCCAGAAGCTGGGCCATAAAAACCTTGACGAGCTGCGTGCTCAGTCCTTGGAACTGGTTCTGTTTAATCAGCTCGTAAAGGTTAGAGGACAGCAGCTCAAAGACGAGACAGAGATGGTTGCGGTGGATAAAGGAATCTCGCAGACGAAGAATGTGATGTTCGTCGTTTGGATCACAGCTCTTGTTCAGCTGCAAAGCGATGAGTAGAGCACATCAAGCGAGACACGGTGCATACCAGTTCTAGAATTGTCACCTCCATCATACTCTGGTTAAAGTAGGCTGGTTTGTTCTTGACAACCTTGACGGCAACGACCTCGTGGGTCTTCATATTTTGGCACTTGACGACTTGGCCAAATGTGCCCTGACCGAGAATGTCAAGGATAAGGTACCTGGCTCGGGTTAGCGCGCCGACGGATCCATCGGAAAATACTCACTTGTGGCCTTCCTCCGTGCCTAACCAATCGTTAACATACAAAATATAGTCATAGTCCTCGTTGTCATATCCCTCGTTGTGAACGGGTTTGCTAGGCTTTGTGAGCACTCGGCGCGGGTTGTGAGTCGACTCGTATCGGAACTGTGGATTGCAGATGTGGTACGTTTCGATAATATTAGTGGTCAGCTGGTGGAGGGGCTGTGGGCAGAGGGATCAGCTACGACGGTGGAGAACAAGTGGCGGCGTACCGAAAGATAAGCGCCACTGCTGGCCATTCTTCGGCCTGCAGGTTCGATGTCTAGGCGGGGCTGGAGATCGTGGGCACTGCGGACCCGACGGAAGCCCGACACGCGTCGACGCTGCGGGGGCATGTCGACGAGCATGGACTGGTCATGGGGATAGTAGTGGGATGCCTGTGCAGAATGTAGATAGGAAATTGGAGTGGGGGGGTTTGAGAGAGAGCTCTGCTTGACCATCGTGTGCGTAGCGAGATGAGTATGGCTCTGGGTGGCTGGCTGTGGGTCCATGGGGTAGTAAACGGACGAATCCTGCTTTGGCTGGGGCTGTGGGCGAGGCTGGTGGGTGGGATACGGATATGGCTGCTGGTAGGGATCGAGAAGAGGGGTGGAGGGCCCGCGGAGAGGCGAGCGGCCAGCGCGAGAGGCATCCTGGGTTCTTTTGGGAGTGTAGTACATATCAGAAAAGGAATCAGCCGCGGGGGCGGGGGCGGACGGCGCGGATGGTGACTGATACGAGACGGCGGGCGGGTAAAACGAGCTCGACGGCATGGCGTCGTCGTGGGGCGGATGGCGGCGGATGCGGGGCGCGGCCGGGGTGGCGGCCGGGGCGCCGGAGAGCGAGGAGCTACGGGAGAGCGCGGCGAGATAGGGCGGCGAGGGGACGTGCTCGGCGTCGGCGGGTCCGCGCGGCTGGCGGGCGTGTAGCGTAAGGGTCCGTAGGGGCGGTGCGGCAGACACGGCGGGGGCGGGCGGAGCGGCGGAGGCGGCGTCGAGGTGTGTCTGCCAGCGAGGGAGATCAAAGTCGTTGTTCGTGTCAGCCATGCGCGGCCCCGCAGCCACTACCGCTACGTCCTACTGCCGCTACAACTCCCCGCTCTGCATCTCCCCGTTCCGTTGAGGACACGTCCATAGACACATACACAATCTTACCCAGTCGTCGCGCCAATCGTTGCGCCAGACCTACCGCGTCCCCGTCACCCCCGCCCGCCAGCCGCGTCCCAGCACCGACCACCCCGCACGCCCATTCCCGGCACAGTCGGCCCTGCTCCATCGCCTTGCCAACCTCATCCGGCCCTCCATCTGCACCCCCCACCCAGATCATGTACGAATCTACCAGTTCAATCACCTGCACCGCCAGCCCCCGTGCCCCAGGCCGCGACGGCGCCACATATTTTGTGTAGATAGTCACGTTTCCTGTCATTGTTTATCTGCACAGATCAGCTCTATGCTGCGCCGTAAGGCTTGTGTCCCACCTGTTTCTCGTGAGACTACGCTGTGCGACGTGATATAAATGCGGCTTTTCCTTTTGCGGACACGCTGTTTCCATTTCTGATCATGTCGCAGAACCAGACTCAAAGCATCAACCCGATAGGACCCGACGGGTCCGTCTCGTGCTACCATGGACAAAAGGTCTGGCTGCAGACGAGCCACACAAGTAACAACCCTAATCGGTGCTTGCTTATGGACACTCTTTTTTTGCCTGTCGCTTACCCCACATATAGCAAGTTCTTCACCTGCTGTAAGCCCAAAGGCTCACCGGACGGATGCGGATTCTTCTGTAGGTACCGCTCGTCCTCGCTCAGTTGTCAGAACTAACGTCCACAGTCTGGTTGAGCGCGCTTCGACAGGATCCCCATTGGGACGAAGCCCGCTTTAGAGAATATAACAACATACCCCCAGGGGAGGAAATTGACAACGTTCCAGGCGGTCAATCGACTCAAAAGCGCCAGGTTCAAGGCGAGATGTCTTTTGGTTCCAGCCAGTCCCCAAAGCGCTTCCGGCGCAACGACGAGGACCTCAGCGTCCTGCGTGAGAGTAACCCTGTTACACCGACCCGCAATGGCGGTCAGTGAGCCAATTCTCTTCCGAACACAACTGACACTGGAAACAGGTGACCACCGTCGCAGGATRCCCTTAACACCTCCTTCAACCTCGCGAGTAACTCGCGAATTAGTCGATGTTCTTCCCTCTCCTTCCGAAGGACGCGCCCTTCGAATGCGCGGTTCTCATTCTCTCCATCTCCAAAACTTTGAAGGCGGCATGGCAAGCCATCCCTGATTATAAATTGTATTTCAACTGATCCGGTTCCTAGGAAGAAATTAGCCCTCTTACCGGTAGAGAAAGCCCTCAAACACCCACGGGTTCATCCGCAGCGCAAGAGCTTGAATTCATGATAAATACCTTGAATTGTTACCCTGACTTGATCCGAAAACTCGAGCGAAAAGCCGCCGCCGACCGAAGTTCGCTTGAAGCCAGGATGCGTCGTGTTCATCAGCTTGAAACAGAAGTCGATCAGTACGCGCTCGTTGTTATTCCAATCTCATCTCTCATATATCTCGTCACAGGCTCCGGAAAGAGAACGAAAAGCTACACAAGGAAATGGCAAGGTTGAGAAGAGAGAATGAACGGCTTGCTATCTGACTTTTACGGCGACCAATGGCTATAATTGGCTTCTTGTTCTTATCTGTCTATGTATCATACTGTAACACAAGTTACAATGCAGCTGACTTGTTCTCGTCAGCATCCCCTCTACTACTGGGGACATGTGCTCGCCGCACTACTGCGTCATCACCTCATCATCCAATGCTGACTCTATTCTTGATGCCCGCTGGCTCACTACCCGGCGTTGCACATACGTACACATCCAGGATAACGCCGCCGCGCCACACTACCGCCAGAAATTAGCTCCACAAACTCAAAACCTTACCTGCGAAGCTTCCTTTAGCTGATCTCGTCGACGGTCATTTTCACTCAAAATACAACTCGAGAACGTCACTTGACTCTTTTTTGAGTGATCGCCGTTTGCAACAACCCAAAGGTCGGCGGTACCAAGGGACTCTCCCTAAAGATCTAGGGATATAATCTATAAACACCCGCGACCATAATAAGATCGCTACCGTGATATCCCGAACATTTGATTTGATGATGCCGCTGCTCTTGCCCAGTGATCCATTAGTGGTAAATGGAGATCCGCGCCGTCCTACGTTAGGTTTTCCGTACTCTTCTCCCATGAACGGCAGCTCTCGAACTGAGCCGCCGCGGTTCCGCTCTGAAGGGAACAAATCGGTTCGCCTCTTTTTTAAATGTTTAACTCTTGAGGCAATAACATATGCCTCTGCATTTTTCCACAAACGTGCTACGATCCGCAGTCCGCGTTCTACACTTGTACACTTCATCATCCGGGATGAGCTACACGTAACTACATATAGACCGTGCGTGACAGTCATCGAAACGAAAGGGAAAAAATGACAACGAATGCCGGTATTGTCTGAAAATGTCCATGCAAAGTTTGGGCAAGGCTTTTTCTAACTGATGCAAGATTGAAAACGGTCCGTCCAAGAACACGCAACACGCTGCTAGCAGAATGTGCTTTTCCACCAAAGAATGAAACGACTCCACCAACCACCTTGCCAGCCATCGCCGCGCTCCCTGGAGCTCACCCAAAATGAACCGGTACCGAAATGAATTTGCCGCTCTTCAGTACCGCCATCATCGCCCTCTTCGAGATCGGGGATTCGAACCGTCGCAGGAAACCGTGGTAATGGACTTCGAGATATGAATGGGGGAAAAACTTTGAGAAGTTCAAGGTATTCAGAGTTTGGAAGATCTGGCGATGTCCAGATTCGGAGGTAATCGTCGTCCTCGTCTTCCTCATCGAGGGATATAGTCCCGTGGGGAAGCTTGTCGGCATCGCCACCGGTTGTCGGAGTTACGTCTGTGTTAACTGTCCTGTCCTGAGGATGGGTATCAATCGCAGGTGTCGAAGTGGGGTCGGATTGAGTGTTAGGGGTATCCAAGAAAGGGTCGCTAGGTGCACGTGGACGCTTTGCCAATGAGGGTAATGGTACAGACTTGTTGTCGGAAGATAGTGGCACTGATTTAGATCGCGAGTGTATCGTGTCAAGATTTGAAAAACGATGGCTTGATGATACGGAGGCAATACGTGTTGCTGGTACTTCTTCAAATGCAAGAACCTACATATTCATTTAGCCAGGGAACATTCATCAAAGAAGGAGACTGACGCCTTTAAGCACGTCGACTGCATCTACCATGAAATCTTTCCCGCTGYGTTGCTTTCAGTGGAAATACTTCCCACGTATGTTAAGGATACTCACGCCGCCTCCTTGAAAACTGCATCGTCGATCTCCCATTCAATTCTAAACTTGCCAGCACCGCCCAGCTTATCGGGAATGACTTGCAGGCGCATAATTGCCCACAGACTGATGAACGTGTGTTTAAAACTTCGAGGGTCATCAAAAAAGAAGCAGCGTACGTTTGGAAAAATGGCTTTGTCCCTGGCATGCCTGCAGTGCACCAGGTTCGGATGAAGTGATCCACACGTTCATATCGTTCTTTTCGAACATCAATAATCGCGGGTTCGTCAACGGGTCGCACTTACCTTTCCTAGCATGTGGACCCGAAGGGTCTACTCGGTGATGGGGTAATAATGAACCTCCAGGCTGAGTCGCCGCCAAGTGGGCGCGGAATTCTGCCGTCTTCCTAGCGTTCACAGAACGATGATAAGCAGCACGAATAGATGCTTGTACACGAGAAAATGGGGCACGATGTGAGGAAGGTAGAGTGGCCAAAGTTTGCGTCATCGAACGACCTGCGCTCTCATCCTGATTAAAATACCTGCAGTGTGGTTGATTGTTCAGAAATTGGTAAGCGCCCTTGTATGATTACTGACCATGCACGGCAATTTTCAGCAAACTTTTCAAGTTCGTTGGGACCGACGCCGATAGGAGTCAGCGATCGATTACGAGCGGAAGGTGAGGGAATTGGCCTCCCATTTCTTGCCGTTCTCGATCTGCCTGTGAATGAGGGTGTAGTAGGGGAGGCCTGTTCTAATTTGGATCTCGGACTGGTTGGTGGAGTCAATGAGGCCGCAGAAGGAAGGTCATAAAGGAGGGGCTGTGGGTCATTCTGTATCGCCTTTGAATGGAAAGATGATGATTCAAGGTGCAAAGGAGTTGGTATGTGCTTTGGTCGGGTGGTCTCGAGACGATAYGATGCATTCGACATCTCGGTGTGGGGGATGGAGTTAGATGGGCGGTGTTCGGTTGGAGTGATCGCCCAAGCCTTGCTTGGACCTAACAAGTCAAACACGATTTGTAGCCTTCAGTTATTGAAATCTGACGCTCACTTGTGGCAGCGCTGAGAATGTTGGAGGCGTATGTTACCACGGACCATTCAAGCCGCAGGTTCCAGGGTGCTGCACTGGTTCGTTGTCACGCTACCGCTGGCCGTCACGCGTGTGACAGACGAGCGCCCCCGGGCCACAGTGCATGGTGTTCATTTCAATATCAAAGCCCTCGGGACTTGAAAGTTACAATTCCATAATTTTAAATTCAGGGCCTCTGCAATCGTTTGGCGACGTCAGTGCAATTCAGATACTCTTCAGCTTTCCGACTCGGGCCGTAGTCGCTACGCTGACTGATGTTACACGTGCAATGGCATTTTGCCAATATTGTACTAGTTGTGACTAAGGGCGATCAATAGCGTCGCCGGATGAAATTGTCGAGACGGATTAGGGACTCATATTGAGATGAAAGCTTATCGTTTAGCAGTACTATGATCGAGACGTCGAAATGGGATTAGTATCCGCCATTACAGAGATATGACTCTGAGGGCGCCAACCCTGTTTTGTTATCTCTTGCCTTTACCCCACAACAGCAATGCCGGCACCTGTCACATGTCACATTGATAAATGATGGGATGATATTGGCCAGGAGTTATATTATGTATATCGGTTGTAAGATGCAACGGAACTTGCACAACGGCATGCGTGGAGTACAATGAAGCAGGCGGCGAGTTCAGACAGTGCAATGCCTCATTTATTCGTGGTAGCGATGACCCTTCCATGCAGGAAGGGACCGAGTTGACGATATTGCCTCCGACATCACAAACCGGAAGCGTCGGTGGTTTGGATGACGGAATAATGTGCGAGTGCGAGTGGTTTGGATGTAAAGTAAATCAGGGGGCAGTGGCGGGCCAGTTTAATCTGGTTGGTCGCCATGTGCAGAAAGAGCGCATGCCGTCATGTTCGGCAAGTGCCAGTGAACAAAGTTGTTTCGTCTTGTCTATATAAGAAGCGAGCCGCAAGAAGCAGGTGCGGACCAGACTAACGAACGGGCATGGAAGTGGTCCCGCAGCGGTATGTGCAAGCAGGGCTGGAGGGTGCCTAGGCGGAGGCAGGGGCCGGGCTTTACCGGGCGACGGGAGGAGGAGTGTGGGAGAGGCGGCGAGCATCGAAGCACGAGGCACGGCGACGTGATGACATGACAAACCACGCGGAGAGGCCAATCTCTGATCTGGCACAGCCGGATTCCGCGGCTTCTTAGATCTGTCTGCCGAAATAGAGTTCCAGCTCAACACATCACGATATAAAATACATACACATTTTAGTACTTACTTCTTTACGCATAGCTTCTTTTCCAGTTGCTCCTCCTCCTGCCCCTGCGTCGCCGACGCTTCCCGCCAGACCTGCCAGCGCGTCTGTTAGAGCTCCATGTCCCTTGACTTTTCTACCAATCCTCCATCCTCCCAGCACGGCCTCTATACTCAGGATCTCGATCACTCCTTCACCATCCATAGCACAGAAAGCGTCAGTTTGACTCCCTCTTCTCTACCCAAACGGAAATTGATCTTCGCTTCTCTAGCAAGAATCCATGGACAACCCCGAACACTCTGGATACGACATCTTCCCCAATTCCGCCTCCAACGGCTCTTTTTCGTCCTCTCGTTACCGTACAAACGCGTCTTCTTCCTCTTCACTTGGGCCGCCATCCTATGGCGTCAATTCGGACGGCCTATATCCCCACCCCCCCTTCAATGACGCGGTCAATTCTTTCAACGGGTCTAATGTCAATCCCTATGACATGATGAACGGCATGTCCTCGTCCTATAGCAGTGGTAAAGTTTCGCCTCTTACTCCCAGCGACCCGGTAGGCGGATTACATGGACCAACTGGATTCTCTTCTGTCGGGGGAAAGGATTTCCCCGGCTTTTCCGACGTAGATCGCAGGTTGCCGAGTGTGGCTACGAATGGCTACCACTCTGACTTTCCAGAGGATTACGCCATGGGGAACATGAACAACGGGCTATCTTTCCCCTCGTCTCAACTGCAACCATTCCAGGAACGCGTCGGACGCTTCTCAGATGGCCGGTTTCCATCATCTACAGCTAATGTTCCGCCCCATCTTCAGCAGAGTCACTCTGCAGATATAATGCGAGGTGTCAATCCTCATGCAACTACTCACTCTTTTCGCGATGCACCTGTGTCTGCATACGACGAGATACCTTCATATCTACATGGTAACCCTCACAGCGACATGGGGATTCGTATGCCTACAGTGGACGACCCTTTGTCTCGTATGAAACTACAAGGACATCCTATTATGGGCACATCGAATGATCTTCAAACCTTCATACGGTGCGCCCGATCGGTTGAGCTAGATTCCAAATGTCTGAAATGGAAACAGGCCTTATTTGGATCAATATGTCCGTACTCACAATAGGTTGGCGTTCGGAGAACGCACCATCATTGTCATGTCGAGCAAAGTTGCACAAAAATCATACGGGACAGAAAAACGGTTAGTCTGATCGGCTCGGAACAAAATTGCATTGTGACAGGGCTTCCATAGCTTTCTCTGTCCGCCCCCAACCGCTATTCTGATCGGGAACAGTTGGTGGACTGATGTCGTCCGCAGAGGCGAGGACCCCAAACCATGCCCTCCGCGCGTGGTAATCTCCATCGCCGGGGAGCCGGTTCCGCAAGAGGGAACAATTGAATGGAGTAGTGCATCTGGCAAGTCGTTTGACGTAAGCGATCCGCCAACCGGAACCACCTATATTGGGCGCGGTGTTGGGAAACAACTTTACATCTCAGATGTGGACGAGAAAAAGAAAAAAGTCGAAGCTCTAGTCAAAGTGACCGCTCCTGCATCCGATGATGAACCTGAGCGAGTTATCGGACTTTTCCCGAGTCGCCCCATCAAAGTCATTAGCAAGCCGAGCAAGAAAAGGCAAAGCGCGAAGAATCTTGAACGTAAGCGACTCAGCCTCGGTGAAAGGTGACATACTCAGGCTTGATCTGACTACAGTTTGCATCAACCACGGCTCCACAATCTCGCTTTTCCATCGCCTCCGGTCTCAGACCGTTTCTACTAAGTATCTTTGCGTATCGGGTTCAGGCTCATCCTTCAAGGGCTCCGATGGCGCACCGCTTATGGGCATCGACCACAGGACAAGGAATACTACCCCTTCCTTCATTGCACGTACAGCAAGTTGGGGTGAGTGGGCACGTGCCACATTGCTTTATACGCCCTGACGAAGTGCTATCCAGATCCGTTTGTCATGTACATTGTGGACGTCAATAAACCTGCCGGCGCTATTGATGCACCACCTCCGCCTCCACCACATCCGGATTACCCATCGCCGCCTCCAAATGCTATTCCATTCATGACCAATGGTTCTCAGATACCCATTTACTACAATCAGACCGTTGTTTTGCAGTGCCTGACATCTGGCGTTGTCAGCCCTGTGTTGATCATACGTAAGGTTGATCATCAGACAACAGTTGTTGGCGGCGGTCTGCAAGAGGGTGCCAAAGGGGTCGCAGACCACTACTGCGCACCAGGCGAAGTTTGCGGTGACCCCGTGTCCCAGCTTCATAAAATTGCGTTTGAAGTATATGATCACACCAAAGGAGCCCCCGAACCGGGGACCCCGGGCCTAACTGGCGCATTCCTATCTTGCATGGGCGAAAAGGTCAACACCTATCGTCCAATCGAAGGCCGTCAATGGAATACCGGACATGGAAACGGTCTTGGTTCTCCAGGGTTGCCTGGTTCCCCTGTAGCTTCAACTCCGGTGTCCTCCAATGGAGGTGAATACTTCGGTCAGCAAATATCTGCTGATAGCGAACCTGCATCGCCGACGTCACCATCAGATCTTTCGAACGACGGAGGCCGTGTTAGGAAGAAGCGTTCCACTTCGAGTGCAGGTGGAATAGCTAAACCTGTCAATACTAAAGGTCGCCGGCGGCCCAGCTCTGCAGGATCTGTATCGTCTACCCGTCGCGGTTCAACGAGCGACACAGGTGCTTCCTCCGGCGCTCTCTGGCAAGTTGATATTGGTGAAACTAGCGTCTGGACGATTGTCGGAACCGGTATGCTTCTGCTTCTCCGAAGTGATGAGGAATGCTGACCAGTCATTGCAGATCAAATTCGTTACAATTTTTACGTGCCTCCGGTACTATTCGATAATCAGCACAACCAAACCAATTCATTCCCTATCCCGTCTAAGCCTGTGACGCCCTTCCCGGGCGTTGTCAAGTACCTTCCCCCGGACCGTGCCGCAGAAGCGCCCAAGCCTAATTGCCCTACGTCGCGTGCGGTTCTGTCGAAACCGCATCCCCATGCAACAAAGATGCTGACCGTATATGGAGAGAACTTTTCGAAGAATGATCCAATTCACGTGTTCTTCGGTTCTGAACCTTCGCCATATGTCGAGATACGGTGTACAGAGGTCCTTGGATGTTTACCTCCAGAGAATCAGGTCGCAAAGCGCCGGCCCATTATATTGATCCGTTCTGACGGCGTCGTCTTCCCATCTAATGTTCTGTATCCATAGGCCTTTTTGTTGCGCATGCTGGCATCGGGCGCATATTGATATTAGTTGTCGTACTTTTTCTTCATCTTCTATGCTCGTCTCCACACCAGGATTATACCACTTAGTTTGCTCCTATCATGGTTTTTATGTAGCCCAAGAACGTTTGTCCACTTATATAAATGAATGCGTGCTAGCTAGCTAGAATAGAAAATGTGACGGGCGTTATCAGTAACGCTCTTTCTGGCAATATTTGTGGTAACCACTCAGCATTCAACGCTACGCAATGGGTATATCTGTGGCCTCCGTCTCTCAACAGCTTTGGAAGTATTACCTTGACTACTTATGGTATTACGAGCCCGATTCCTGGGTCGCTCGAACGGCGAATGTCGCCCGCCTACTCGCCATTCTTGTCGCCCTACCTATCGTTATTCTGGGGCTCTTGGTAAGCATCGCTCCCACACACCTTACCATTCTAATGAGCAGCAGGATATTGCCTCGTACGGCATAGCACGCACACTTGGTGTTATCGACGATGTCAAGGCATCCACAAGTGATATGACTTCTATCCATGGAATTCATGAAAACGGCAGCAATAGCATCAATGTCAGTACCACTCTCGGTTTATGAGGTTAGGCTGGAGCTTAACAAAGTTGATATCACGACCCAGCTGTCACATCCCGGTACCATTACGGCACCAGACGACACTGCATCGCCTGTACGCTCCGAAGAGGAGCTTTACTCCGTAACGCCAGATACGGCAGCTCCAGATGTATCCACCGCGGAGTCCTCTGCATCAGAAGAACAGTCGGTCGATCACACGCTGCATAACCTCAAGGTGAACAATTCGTCTCAAAGCCTGTTGTTGATCCCGTCCATACCGGCGCGGACGAGAAGCAATGCCTGGGAGACTGCGTCAATCTCGGATGGTGTTTTACATCAACGGCAGGCCCAAAGGGCAGAACGCGACCCGTGATATAGGTGACTCTATAAACAGATGTCCTCTTTGTGTTCACGCCCAGAAAGTTCGATAGAAATATGCGCCACATCATTGGTCTTGTTGCAATTGACAATGGTCCGGCCTGAAAGGCCGAATGTCAACAGAAAAGGGTTGTCATTCAGTTGTGCTTTGCAAGTGATATGACAGACTTGGAACTCATTTCATTACCTCTTTTTTCTATATCAGAATTCTGACATTCCTTGTTTGAGATGGTGGTGCCGACAAAGCATTCCAGGGTACCATATTTTCAATGGTTGGACTTATTGTCTTGTACCTGACTGAAACGGAGCGCCCGGAAATATAAATACGTTTGACAGCATATATTTATTATCGGGCTGTTAAGGGGATGATACATTGCTATTCTACACATGGTACCTGCAACATGGAATTGGCCATGGCGATTAATTAGTACAAACGTTTTACCAGCCGAAGCGCAATTGGTCGCGGGTAAAAACTGGGGGTTTCCATTTGAGAAACTCTGGGTGTATCCGCCGCCTCCGTTTCGCCAGTTGTTTCTGGTGTCGCTCCAGTACCGCATTATTCAGGCAGATAATATGCTGGCCCTTGTAATGCTTAAAAAGTTGTAGTGCGATGCATCTAATAAGGAACACAAAAAATATTATTAGCGTAAGAGCGCTGAGATAAATCATAACTGACGTATTCATGATATCCGCGTGAGTTATTGAAGTTTTCTGGGCTATCTCATCAATACTAAGTTCGCCCTCGGAGGTATTGAGTAACAGCTCGACAATGGTTTCGGTCCAATAGGCCCGATATCCGAGCAGGCCCAAGTCACTCAACGGTTTCTCAGGACTTCCCAATTTTCCCTCCTTTTTGCTTAGCTCATAGGAAAACTCAATGAGCAGTTTGCCATAACCATGCCGTTGGTGCTGCGGTAGCGTGAGGAGGCAAGCGACGTTATAATTCTCGGCTGATTCCTTTTCCTTGGAGAAGTAACCGATTAAGTGACATCCCGTTGAATCACGTTGAGCCTACAACGTGTTTCAGAAGAAGCCAAGATAATTGTCCGACAGGAGAGAGGTTACCATAACATAATACATGAAGGGTGTGACATCATAATAAAGAGTTTTGCTGTGCAATTAACGTCAATACGTCGTGGCATGAGATAGGTATTCACGTACTGATCGAGAAAACATTTGGATAACAAGCTGAGGTTCCTGCACCACGTTAATTGACGCTTTCCGTCTATTTCAAARAATGAGATATCTTCATGTCGATATATTTCGTTCCCAGGAGGGTGCATGAGTGTGCAACGTTGCCGATGCCTTGATAACATCATTTGGGATGGGAAAAATGAAAGGCAGAATTCGCAGATGTAAAGTACAGGAAGATGAGCATATTCCTTGGGATACGGGCTGAAGTACCACGCATCCACTTCATGTCTGCCCATTTGCAATCGGTTCAGGTTTTTTACCCGAGCAATTTCCGATATGGACTGCGTCATAGAACCAGACGTTCGGAGCTTCTCTATCTCTTGCTCTTTGCTGAATGTAGCAACTGGTGGGACATCTGCCATTGGATCGCGGATTGAGAGGTCAAACGTCTCGTCCTCTCCTTCTCCGTCAACGTCCATTTCTCCTTCCGCATCGACGTCTGCGTCTGCGTCTGCGTCCGCATCGGCGTCGGCGTCGGCGTCGGCATCCTCATCATCACCTAAAGGGAAAGGTGTTTCTTCTTCTTCCTCCTCCTCCTCATCAGGCGGTGCCTTGCGCTTCAGTGAAGGTGACACTGGGGAGGGTGAAGACGGGATAGATGGTGCATATTCAATCCCGGCGACGGTCAACGAGTTAGAGGATATATGTTTGGGCGTGGACGGTCCAGGTGTGGGGGAGGCAATATGAGCAGCATTTGAAGTGGCCCTCTTCAAGAGGCTCTGCGCGCGCGGGACTTTGCTTGGAAGCTTTGAGGACCCATTCTTTTTAGCGCCGACATTTTTCGGTCGCGGCCACTCAAGATCACGGGACAGCACGAGGCGGGAACCAGGGACCCACTCGTCAAGTCGTTTGTTAAAGGAATCCCAGTGAACGAAAAACTCTAGCTGATCCTCAGGCTTCTGAGGTTCTTCCTCTTTGATCCTGGTTCCCCTAATTTGGCGTACATAGCTTCGAATAGACAGAATTTCTGCTAGCCGTTCTTCTTCCTCGCCGTCCGGCAGAGGTCTCCGGATATATATTTTACAACCAACAGTGACAGTCTACCCTTGTACATTGAGTGCTCAACAATCAGTATAATTGGTGATAGTGAATGCTTACTTGAACGGAATACGTGCCACCTGGAGAGATCGGTGGTGGTGTTCCATCGTTCGCCGAGGGCGTCGATGAGACCATGGAGGCAAGAACGTACGATTTCGCCGTTGTCGCTTTCTGACTCCAGCTCAAGGGACATGCTGACTAAGCCAATTTCCAGCCGCTGCGGACAATCCTCACAAATGGGTGATGATCTTATCCTCAACATAACACAGGATGATGCGCTACCTGTTATAAAACTAGGCAACATCAAGAAGGGCGGAAGATGGACCGACCGGTACTTAATTTATCGTGCAACACGTTCTATTATTCAATATAACRCTGTTTGCAGACTAAAGGCAAAAAGATCGGCTAAACGGAAGACACGCCCTCGGACGGAAGCTCAGCACCCAGTCGTCGACGTGGAAGAGGCGTCTTCTGAGGAACACCAGAGACCACAAAAGCGTCGGCGAGTAGAGAAACAGCCAGCTACCACCAAGCACATTATCTCTTCGCTCTTTACCAATAACCCCAAAAGCGACGCTCCCGCAACCAATGCATCTTTGTTGCAGCAGCCTGCAAAGCCTAGCAATGCACCTCTTGCCGATTCGTCCACTTTCGAAGGCTTGGGACTAAATCCACTGCTTGTTGCTCAACTCACCAAAAAGATGGAGATATTGAAGCCGACATCAATCCAACGATCCGCCCTCTCTGTCCTTCTATCGTCTCGTTCGGATTTTACGTCCAGGGACGTCTTTATCCAGTCACAGACAGGCTCAGGGAAAACACTCTCGTTCCTTCTCCCCATAATACAAGACCTTCTTCCGCTCAGTTCGCTGTCATATATCGACCGCTCCATAGGAACGCTCGCAGTGATTATCGCGCCAACAAGGGAGCTTGCGAAGCAGATATCAGATGTCCTTGAAACATTATTAAAGATGCGCCTACGACCTGAAAATGAGCCTGATGACGATGCTGAATCAGGATCCGGTGCTCGAATGACACGATGGCTTGTGTCAGGTTTACTCACTGGCGGCGCCACACGCTCACATGAAAAGGCAAGGCTTCGCAAGGGTGTTCCCATTCTGGTATCTACTCCGGGACGACTGCTTGATCACCTCCAAAATACATCTTCGTTCAATGTGGGCAAGTGTAGATGGCTGGTACTGGACGAGGCCGACCGACTCATGGAGCTCGGATTTGAAGAGACCGTCACCGGGATCTTGGATGGCCTTGATGGACGCAGGCGCTTAGCAATGCAAGCCTCGCAACAAGGAAAGGGCATGGAGGTGAGAGACTGGGCATGGATGCGAAGGAGGACGGTCCTATGTTCAGCAACAATCCGAGAGGATGTACAGAAATTGGCAGGAAAAGCATTATCAGACCCGCTAATGATTAAAGCCACAGCAGTCGATAAGCCTATGCACAACTCAGACGTTGTTTCCCGGCCGGATGAACAGGCATCAAAGGAAAATTTTACAGCTCCTTCCCAGTTGTCACAAAAATATATCATTGTTCCTCTCAAACTAAGGCTTGTTACTCTGGTGGCTCTGCTTCGTACTCTTCTTGTCCCGTCCTCAATCGGGACAGGAACAAAGATTATCGTTTTCTTCACTTGCACCGACTCGGTGGATTTCCATTGGAATATATTTGGTAACGCGTCGATGGACGACAGAGAATCCTCTTCGGATGAGGATAGCGGCGGCGAAGACGACCAACAGGAGGTGTCTCGGGCTGGAGACGAAAAGGTGGAGAGTGCTTGCTCTCTACTTCCAGGAGCCCAAATTTTTCGACTGCATGGATCATTGTCCACACGATCGCGTCAGATGTCTATACGTGGATTTTCCAAAACCAATAAAGCATCTAAAGCAACTTCATCTATCCTCTTCTGTACCTCTGTAGCATCACGCGGTCTTGACCTTCCCCTTGTACGAGCGGTCGTCCAATACGACCTACCGACGGAAGGCGGTGTGACAGAATATATCCATCGCGTAGGGCGAACGGCGCGTGCAGGTAGAGGTGGCGAAGCATGGTGCTTTGTTGCTCCTAGTGAGAAAGTGTGGGTTGATTGGGTAGAAACTCAGATACGCAAAAACGAAGGGCAGCATGGAGATAAAAAGGGAGAGTTGACCTTGGTCGGCACCGAGCCAGAAAATGTGTTGAGGAATGGGTTTGGCGGTCAAGGTCAACAGTATGAGAGTCGCGCAACTCAAGTGCAATTAGCATTTGAACGATGGGTGTTGAAGAATGGTGAAGTAAGTGATGTTTGAGTTCAAATGGCAGGGTCCTAACATTTTGCAGAATGCTACTCTAGCGCGCCGGGCGTTTTTGTCTCATACGCGAGCCTATGCTACGCATCCGTCCGAGGAAAAACACATCTTTCACATCAAGCACCTTCATCTAGGACATCTTGCCAAAGCCTTCGCCTTACGGGACGCACCCAGCTCGGTGGGATCAGTCAAGGGCAGACGCAATCAGGGCGCGAAAAAAATGGACAAGTCTGCTGCATCAGCCAAATTGCAGGATGACAATAGGTACACGGAGAAACGGATGCAGGAGGTTGTTCGGGCACAGGGCAGGCTAACAAAGAAAGGCGGACAACTAGTCAGTACCAGTGTATCTGAATTTCAGATTGCTGGTGGCGATGCATTAGAGAGATTGGTGCAAGGGCGTTAGATGTTTACACTTCCCACGGTTACGCCACGTTTGCTATTACTACCATGTTCTCTCGCGTTTCTGTCGCCTTTGTCGTCGCTGCCCTTGCTGCTATCTTCTTTGCTCAGGCCGCACAGGCCGCCAGGAATCCTAAAATCACTCACAAAATCTTCTTCGATATCAAGCATGGTGACACGGATATGGGTCGCAGTACGTAGATGTGTACTCCCGTCGATTATTCTAACTTGACAAAATAGTCCTCCTTGGTCTCTATGGAGGTGTATGTATGCATCAGCCACCATGATATGATCTCACCGTCCAAGCAGACTGTCCCAAAAACCGTCGAGAACTTCCGTGCTCTGGCCACTGGCAAGAACAAAGATGGTGAAGAACTAGGATTTGGATACAAGAACACCAAATTCCACCGTGTCATTGAAAAGTTTATGTTAGTTCGAGTCTTTCTTTTATGTTATGCATTTGCCTGAACAATAACAGGATACAGGGTGGTGACTTCAGTGAGTGCCTTGTGCAACCAAGTATAGCGTAATACAAAGCCCTTGTCGCAGCTCGTGGAGATGGCACCGGGGGAAAGGCATGTTCAGTCAGCATCCTAGATGTCCCAGCTGACAGCCTACTAGTCCATTTACGGTGACAGATTCGCCGACGAAAACTTGTGAGTCAGGATTGCCCAACCACCCGGTGTATCCTGACATTATGATCGTCCAGCATACTCAGCCACACCAAGCCTGGTCTCCTTTCCATGGCAAACGCGGGCAAGGACACTAATGGTCAGTGTTGAGCAGGTAATCGAACCTATCTTAGCTGATATCCCCCCTACAGGTTCCCAATTCGTAAGTGAAACAAAAATTGTAGCGTGATGTATGTCAATCCCAACTCCTCAGTTCATCACGACGATCGTCACGAGCTGGCTTGATGGTAAACACGTAGGTCTCCCTATTACTTTTCCTAGTTCGTAAATATTGATCATCTTCCAGGTCGTATTTGGAGAAGTGCTTGAGGGCATGGAGATTGTTCACGCCATTGGTAAGCATCAATTCAGGTCGTCAATAAAACATAATAATTTTTGGTCACAGAGAAAGTGGACAAGGCAGGTGACAAGCCGAGATTGGACGTCGTCATAAAAGACTGTGGCGAGGTATACAACTTGTTCGATCTTATAAGCATCGCTAATTGGTTTCTTAGCTTCCTGTTGAATCTGCTACGGAGACCGCAAGCGAGGTACCAACTCACGCTGAGCTTTAAGCAGCGTATCTTTTTGTTTTATTTAAATGAATAAAATTGTTATTTTGTTGCGCAGGACGTGCCCTCTACTTCTTCCTTTATTGAAGCTATCACTACGACGAAGATCCACTCCTCGCCCCCCAAGGAGCAGTCACTCCCTGAAATTGGCGTCGCCGATGAGGACGCTACAAAGCATGACACACATGCTACTCGTTGGCCTACGCATGAAGGGGGCGCCATTCTTATTTTCGTTCTCTGCTGTGCTGGAGGAATCTATTACGTGAGGCGAAGGTTGCTCGCAAAACGAACCAGACAAGGTGGTCGTTACACCCGAGTCCAGACGAGCCAAGTCTAAGTGTCGTTAAAGAGCTGAAGTTGGTAATACATACAGATTAAATATATGGGTATCAGAGCAATTGTAATATGGTATAGAAAATAACTATCCCGATTAAATGTTGGGGTATCGAGTGGCTTGAAGCGGCACTAATTCCAGCCGTATCAGGCCTAGGTCAACACGTTAACAGGAGATTGCCTCGCCACGGGGATATATACACACGGTATGCCATTTTGTTCAGAGTAAGAAGGGCAAGTGTTGCTGCTGTTCTGCAAGCAGCACATTAACAATAAGTTGGTGGAGATTGGTATGTGACTAACTGTTGGGTCTGCGGGACAACAAGCGTTCGGCCCTAGAGACGGAACACTACCCAGTGCCGCAGGATTCCCTCCTCCCGACCAGTTGTCCGTACATGACACCTCTTCGTAGGTGATATTCCAAATGCCAAAATCCTTTGACCACATCAAGGCGTGAAATCGCATTGGAAGAGCATGTAAACATACCGAATACCCATACAGTGCTACGTCTGAGGGGAAAAAGTTGTCCGGAATGGCTTCGGAGGGATATGCTAAATCAAAGTTGAGGAAAGCACCCGCACTGCAATTCATTTAAGAAGAGGCGCAGATCCGCGGATTGTGCTGCTCACGAATTTGGCGTTTGCGCTGTAGCGCCACACAATCCGGCTTTCGAGAAGGGGCACAGGTCGGTAATTTTAACCACGATGGATTTTGTAACATTAGGCTTAAAAGGTGGATTCGCAATGACAGGGTTAAGAAGCGTCAGCTGGAAGCATTTCCCGCATGCAGGTCCTGCCGAGCACGATGAGAAGAAGAAGCGCGGGTTGCGTAAGACTTGCCATAGTCAGCACTGCTGCCATATGCCATTTGCGATAAGGCAGCTGTGGGGTAGTGGGTGCTGTCGGCGACGCAGCCGCAAGCAGCAATGTAGTCTGTAGGAAGCTGATAATGAGTGAGGCTAGCCAGACCAGCTGGCTGGTAGGAAATCCACTGAGCGGCGGCGGCAGCGGTAAAGGAGAGGAGAAAGGCCCAAGTCATGTGGGAGTGAGTGTGCCCGCCATGAAATACGCCTATCCCGCCGCCGTCGCCGAGTTATCCAACGACCCGCCCCTTGCCCTTGCCCTCCGCATTGCCCGCCACTCGCCCTGCGATGCTTGCCCCTGTCGACGCCTCCAGCCGCCCCACGACGCACACATCTTTCTTGACGCCTCTCAACCCGTCCAGACCCATTCCCTGGACCACCTGGGCCAGTACGGCTCAGACGACGATGAAATATCCCCAGACTATCTCGACGTCTGTGAATGCGGTCACAGCGTACCCCAACACGGTGCCGACGAGACAACCGTCGGGCGCTTAGAGTTTCTTCGACGTGGCAGAGTTGCGACGAGGCTCGACGAACAACTCCAGGTCAGTGTCGCCCAGGGAGCAGGTGCGCTTCTACGTTTGCGTGCCTCTCATTTTCTCTGCCATTCTCCACATAACCGCTTCTAACGCCGCATATCCCAGGATGTAGGCAAGCTTCTGGATTTCGAGTATGCTGACGATGATATAACTTCGTTGCGCAAACAACTTGAAATGCGAGTGTCCTCAGTCAGTCCACACCTGAGCACTTATCCGCTTATCGGTTTGTCTGCCTTGATTATCTGTGTAGACGTTCTTAATGCTGTTTTGCAGATCAAGCATCCCTGAACCCTCCGCTCTCCCCTATATCCTCCGAACTGAGTGATCTACCCTCACGCCCGACCAAGAAACAACGACTGTCCTCCTCCTCTCTTAGTGACGCGGAAGACCAACCTGGGGATGACGAAGACGCTCCTAATGACGAAGATGATGAAGAATACTCATTTATTCATCCGGATCCACAGCGGCCTACCCGCGCTGGAAAGAAATCAGCACCAGGCTTATCATTGGCACCTACACCACTTATAGCAAGAACGCCGCATATAGCACGAGTTCCTGCCATGGATGGAAAGACGTCAAAAAAGGTAAATGGGGCCGTTAGTGGCCAACATGATGCGAGGGTCAAAGTCGAGGATCAGATGGATGAAGGGCAACTCAAACGCCTGGCCACCGGCGTTCCTATCGATTCTGCTGCGAATGGTGTGACGGCGAGCGGTGTACGCCTTTACATTTGAGTGTGTTCCATGGCACTGAGATACAGTCCAGCCCCTTGGAAAACCAGAAAAGGCTGCTGCAATTGAACTAAGAAAAGGTGTCATCAAGATAACAGCGGTGGAAAACGACAAAGAGCCGCGATCCTTGGTTATTCTAACCGGTTTGAAGACGCTTTTTCAAAAGCAATTGCCCAAGATGCCCCGCGAGTATATCGCACGGCTGGTCTACGACAGTAATTCAAAGGCTCTTGCCATCATTAAAAGAGGTTACAAAGTCGTTGGCGGCATCTGCTATAGGCCTTTTCCGCACCGTGGATTTGCTGAGATTGTGTTCTTTGCGACGAACTCTGCAGACCAGGAAAAGGTAACGTTGCAATCAAAACAAATCATACTGTTTAGTTCAAGGTNGCTGTTTTAGGGTTACGGCGGTATGCTAATGGACCATTTCAAAGCGCATATACGGAAAACGTATCCAAGCATGATGCATTTCCTAACATACGCCGACAACTATGCTGTCGGCTACTTCGAAAAGCAAGGATTCTCAAAGGACATAACGTTGGATCGTTCTGTCTGGGCCGGCTATATCAAAGATTATGAAGGCGGCACAATAATGCAATGCACGTTGCTCAACAAAGTGGATTATCTAGATAAGCCGAAAATCTTGGCTTCGCAGCAGCAGGCTGTCATGACCAAGATTAGAACACTGAGCCGGTCACACATCATTCATCCCGGCCTAACCTCATGGAGGATTCGGCATGATGGTGGAGTAGAATTAATGGACCCCAAAGACGTCCCAGGATTAAGTATGATCCACAATTGATTTACATATATTCTCTCTAGTTTCTTACATCAGCCTCAGGAGAAAGTGGATGGTTACCTTCAGTCCAGACAAGGTACGTTGTATCATTTTAGTCTCAATAGTGCTTTGACTTGAGAGATGTAGCGTTATACGACCCACGCCCCGCAGTGCTGATCATTATTTCATGGATCGTCTTCTCCGGGACATGCAGAATCATCCGCAGGCCTGGCCGTTCCTTACCCCAGTCAATGCCGAAGATGTTCCCGATTACTATGAGGTGATCAAGGAACCAATGGGTATGTTGAGGCAGTGTTTACGAGATACCTGCTTGCTGAATCTCAAACATAGACTTCAAAACAATGGAACACAAGCTAGAGACCAAACAATACTCGTCGCTTGATGAGTTCGTTAGGGACGCTCAACTTGTTTTCGACAACTGCAGGGTATATAACCAGGAAGGCTCGATATATGCACGGAACGCTAATAAGCTAGAAAAATATTTGAATGATTTTTTGCCTGCGGGGGCAAAAAAAGAGGAGTAGGGCTTGGTTGTGGTGTTGCATGATGGTTGGTAATGTACGAAGGCGCGTAAGCTAATATGCACTAATTATATTGTTGTCCGATATCCGAGGAATAATAGAAGTATAGTCCATCTTAATGTTCTCGTTTGAGGGTCTAATTTATGCCTCAGTTCTGAATATCAAGCTCGAGCTTTTCTCGCGTCTTCTTTCGTGGCGGCTCTCCTGCCTAGTTCACTCTGTTCCTCCCCGCCTCGTCCGCCTCCCTGTCTCCTTGTCCTCCTGCCGCTTTCCGTCTTCCTGCCTGTCGCTGAGCCTCGCAAAATTTTTCAACGTCGTCATACTTCCTCCCGCGTTTCCTAGACGACGCAGATATCCCATTCTCCTGGGTAGCATCCTCCGCAACCCGGCTTTCTGAGATTCCCTCACACCCGCTGCAGCCTTGTCACCTTCAGTGCCCGTTTTCTTCGAAATGACTCCCCCGCTGCAACCGCAGGATCTGAACCCCAACTCACACTTCATTGCTTATCGTGCTTATCAACTTACCGAGGTAAAATAAGGTATGCTAAGCATAAATGTAGTTTTGCTGATAGTTCCCAGTGTCTGATATACTTCACTGTCCATCACATCAATTTTGTGCCCATAAGTCCACCATTCGCGCTCAAATGAATCAAGCAGTTCCTCTCCCTCATATATAACTGATACCCCTAGTTCCTCTATTCCATCCGCTCACTGGCACCCCATTGAGGTGTAACGTCATTACATTTGAACTTCTTTGTCCCACTTGCCCGTAATGCCTCTACCACAGCAGATCCGCTCAACGGAAAGTCACGGTCCACCAAAGTAAGTCTTTTCAGCGGAATCATTGGTTTGCTTGCAAACTTTTTCAACAACCGGTTATTGGAACTCCAATGAGAATAAAGGCATAGGGTGCCCAATACCCGATGTAGCGTAATGTATTTTAGTTTCTGGAAGACTGGAACGGCGGCTGTTTCCCATTATCCGCTCCCACGTAGTTCGTGCCAAACATGCGGCCGTGACCGCAAGCCGCCGCACATTCTGGCATCGCGATGCCAGGCATCATACACCGATTTCTTCTCCCAACCAGCCCATTCATACCAGTCTTCACGCTCGTCTTCGTCTTCTCGTTCACGCAAGCCATCCAAATGTAAATCTTCCAGCGCAGGTGCCGTGATGCACTCCATCAAGTTGCACGCTGGCCCAGCAATCGACACTGCCAAATGCTTCAGCCTTGGCAGCTGGATGTCTGGCGATATGTTCGACTGTCCCTTAACCATGCTCTGAGTGATAGGGGCTCACGGTTTCAAGGTTCTTCCAAAGATAGTGCTTCACCCACAGAGATTCCAGCTGTGGCGTGTAATGGAGGAGGGCCGCAAGGAGCTCAGCGGAATGTCATTTTCGAACGATCCATTGAGAGTGAGCCTACTAAGATTGGAGGTGGCAGTATTGGCACAGTGTCGTAAAAACTATTGATATGGAGCGCTCGCAGGTTTGGAAACATTGTAGTGGCGTCCGCCAGTACCAAGTTCAATTGCGGCCAGACGGCATCCAACGAATCGTGCTCGAAGGAAATCGGATCCGTCAGGGGTAAATTGGCGAGGTCCGAGACGGATAGAAGTCCAAAAGGCTGAGGTAGAAAATGCCACTGCAGTGACTGTTTTGCAAGTCTGAAATTACCTTAAGCAAGGGTTTCGCCTGATCGGTGGTCAATCCTACATTTCTTTGTAATACCCGGCCGGGCCCCGTTGACCCACGTGGCCCTTTTCCGTTTG
>JNHV02000031.1:28713-70012 GCA_001691785.3 Amanita brunnescens Koide BX004 | reverse complement strand
CAATGAAGTATTTGAGCGTCGTTTTCGGCTTCCTTGCTATCATGACCATGAGCGCAGCTGCTATGCCAGGTGCCATGCCGGACTCCCTTGTTGGAAGGTGAGGGTTCCCTCTTCGCTGTTGGATGCCTTTCTGACAATGCTGCTTCCCTTGTGAATAGGGCTGACACCATCGACGATCCACGCGGTGGTGGTGACCGTGGCGGACGTGGTGGTGACCGCGGCGGACGTGGCGGTGACCGTGGTGGACGTGGTGGTGACCGTGGTGGTGACCGTGGTGGACGTGGTGGTGACCGTGGTGGACGTGGTGGTGATCGTGGCGGACGTGGTGGTGATCGTGGCGGACGCGGCGGTGACCGTGGCGACTGTCACGACTGGGACTTCCGCCACAACATCTGCCATGATGTTGTCGATGTCAACGCAGTGGACGCAACCACTTAGGTGGAAAGACTTGATGTTTCGATTTGTAGTTCAGGGTCATTCTGTGCTGTGGAAAATCTTGTACCAGGATTCGTAGGAATCTTTCTTTTCTGATAACATGCAATGGACTTGGTTGGATTTCTCTAGTCAATGCCCGAAACCAAAATGACGCCTCGACGCCACCTGTTCTTGGTAATGGTATATACTGATCAATTCCAGCTTCAAATTTACAGAGCTATGAACAACAAGCGAACGAAATTTCAATGTACTTACTAGTTATCACTGTAGATATTATAACCCCCTTCTCCTGCACCATGTCGACGGTCATTACATCACAGCTTTTTGGGGCAAGCTGAGGAAGTGTTGGCACTTGGGTACAGCGAGCAGTGGAGTCTTGTTACTCACTATCAGCTGACACGATTGCCTTGGACACATCATCCGCCGAGTCGACTTATGGGCGCCTTTAGGATTGCACTGTAAGGTCTATTGAATCGAGAGCGCGCGTAATACTCTTATCGCCAGCCGTGTGATGAGCAAGTGGTAGCCCCTCGAGTCGCTTAAGAGTACGTACGGAGGAATGAAGTTTCGCACAATTAACTATTTCCCCACAACGGCCGGCGCAAAACATGAGCAGGAAGGGGGGGTCACTGCGTTCTTCAAATGATTACCGCGGTCAAGCTGTGAGCGTCGTCAACTAGCTTAGGACGGTCCTCATCGATGAAGGATAAGCATGACACACCGCGTAATTCAGTGCTCACCAAACACTGTTCTTTCTTAGAGGAACGATTATTCTTGCTGCTCCAAACTCGTAAAGTATTTGTACGTCTCCTCGCCCTCGAAAATTTCAGCTATATGCGTCCGCTAAGAACTGGAACTTACCGGTCAATCTGATCCCATCCATTTGGCCAGACGCATATGTTGAAAAGAGATGAGCCGCCTGTCCGGGTCTGTCTCCAGACTTCCCATCTGGTTGTTGCCATGATAGCATCTCGTCAATCGCCCTGCATCATTCTTTCCGTCAACAGTGACGTGTATAAAGCGGACGATCACGAACCACTGCCTTTACCATCGGAAGGGTTGGTGGACGGTATCGATAATCGCGGGTTTGGGCAGGATTTCTTTGTAAACAGTATTCATTGCAACAATCAAACCTTATTCTATTGCAACGGCCACGCGACCACGCGAACGGGAAACAGCAAACAGAACACGATCATCGATCATGTCGCATCGATCAACGACAATCAAGTCCCCACGGTCATCCCCAAACGGCCAATAATCGATATATGGAGACGATGGGGCGGGTTGGGTAGATGAAGATATGGGAAGATTCAGAGTTGGAGCTGCTTGAGTATTAAATACCGTTGACAGTCTGTGAGTTTTCCTTGTGTTTTATTCTCAAGGCAAGGTCTTGACACTATGCGACAATTCCGAAATCTGGATCAAGACACTCGCCTGGATGGGCCTAACTCACACCCCAGTGGATAATCGATAAATGATGACCACTTTTGCCAATCTCATTGTGATTTTGCCTCACAATTGAACTGCCGGATTTAGGAAAGACTCAAGGAGCCACACTAAGGTTTATCTTACGATACATGATCATCCAAATAGGGTTGGTCGAGCACTAGTAAACGAACTATACCTATTTGAAAATGCACAACATCATCAATATGTCAACATGCCCGCAATTTCCCTATTTCGATTCTCAAAGTAAGCTGCGGTCTACCCACGTCAAGTTAGGGTTGCGACACGATTGGGCTACAAAGGCTGCCTGCAACGAAGAGTTTCCTTAGGACTTGAAGGTTTCTGGTTCTCGCGAGTTCTCCACCGCCCCGTATCCTATGCGCAATGCTCATGCTTAGTGCCCGCAGAAACACTATCAGTATCACAGTTACTATGAAGTTTTTCTCGACTGCCGCTGTCCTTGGCTTCCTTGTCACAATTAGCTTCATGGGCAACGTCGCAGTTGCTGCGCCAGTTGGGAGGTAAGCTTGTATCCCAAGTGTCGGCCGCATCTCTCATAACGCGCCCGAAACCACTGGCAGTTCTGCTGACGGCGCATCTGTTCGCCTTGCGAAGACGCCACACATCCTCGAGATCGTTGGTGCCCTCTCCAACCTCCTCACCAGCCCCTTCGGCGGCAGGTCCCCTTAGTATCATCAGTAGGAACGTTGCCTATCTCATTCCTCACCTAGACACTTGTTCATCTACTAGTATTGCCTTCTTCGATGCCTCCGTCAAATTAAACGTTTCCATGAGTCAACAACATACGTGATTATGATTTCAACTATTGCCGTTGGCCTTGCATCATTCTAGTACGGGGCACGGTGTGCTTAGCAGCCAACATTGCATCGTTTAACGCGATGGATACTCTTCACAACATTGCGGCATGCAGTTCGTGTATTGGAAGTCCCAGATCGTTGACATCGGCTTATTTAGCAAGGATTCGGGAGTAGAGCTTGCTGAGCGCTGGAAGAGGAGAGAGAAGTAGGACGGAAGGATTCCATCAATCTACCGACTCAAATCGGATGCTGCCCGCAGAGTGAAAGAAGCATAATAATTTGTATTTCTGTCGTCTAGCCAATACCAAGCTAGAATATACAACTTTGTCTTTCTGAATGCAGAAACTGTCTATAGGTTCTTTTCGTTTAAACCAATGCCCTCGAGCGTTGACGTGACTGTTTGCTATGTTGGTACTTTACTTTTATCAATCAAATGGGATGATACGAGCACTAACCTCCCCGCCATCCTGCCACTCCACGACAAACTTGCGTTACAAGGCCGCGTTCTCCTTCGTCGTACTTCATGAACGTCTCGAGTTGGGTGCAAAGGGTATCAAGTAAGTTGCTAGCTCTGGAGGAAACCTTGTTATTGGCAAATAAGCCGATCCGGTGATGATCCTAGTTCTTTCTGATTCGTTGGGAGCCTGGAAATCTCCTTCAAGCGAGAGGCGGGAGCTCTAAAGCGACATGAGATGTGGAAGACCGAATTAAAAGACATGACTTACTCCTTGACTTCTCGTTTCCCTCATCACATCCACCCCAAGTCAAGCTACCGTCTAGGCTGAACGTCAGCATTCAGCCGACCGAGGTCAACAACAGCTTTAATGAATTCTGGGAACCTTTGGTATCTAAGCGCGCCTCTAACGACGGACTCGGCCCCGGGAATACTATAAAACTGCCCGATAGGTGTAGAATCACGATTCGAGCATGTGACGAACGGATAAGCCGGCCTGATATAGTAGGGCCTGGCATGAGCTATTAAACTTTTACCATCTATAACGGTCTTTTCTCCGTTTGCGTAGAACGAGGCGGAGTCGAGCAGAGCGAGTAGAAATCCACGTGACAAGGAGGTAGACGGCTGGTGGGGGGAACCAGCTGGGCGAGAGAGAACGGTTGGGCGGGAGAAGGACAGGCTGGACGAGAGGCACGCGAGAGGGAGCGTCTAAGAGGCGATGGACAGTTGCTGGGTAAGAACCTGAGAGCCGCGCGAGAGAGAGGGGCTGCAAAGGCAGGTGAGCCAGAGAGCAGATGAGACGCGGAGAAGGGAAAGGCAAGCGAGTAGACGAGAACGGCCAAACGTGGCCTACAGTGAAGACCAAGAGAACTTGTAGCCGAGGTTATCGGAGCATTCAAGTTACCATCACAGTAGGAGAGGAAACTTTTGATCAGTGTGCGTTCTGCGTTCTGGGGGGGGGAAATCATGAGAAAAGAACTTTTTCTCCTCATTCATGATCGCGACCACAGCCTCCTTCGCCAACTACGTGTGTCTTTCCCTTGATGGCAGCGTTGATGACAGCAGTATGATGTATGTAGGGGCTCACGAGATCGTGCGCAGCAAATTCAGCTCCTCATCGCTTACGTCGGCAGGTGGGCGATGGATGTTTCTGCACGCTCTGACGCGGGCAGCCGGCCCGAAAAGTTGTTCCCGATCATCGTAGAGTTCTCTTTTACTCCCTTCAAAACCTTCCAACGGCCCCTCACTTCCCCGCCTTCCCCCCATCCTCGAGATAAACAGCCTGATGACTCTCTGAAGTTTACATTAGCTACTTCGCAAGTTTAACAAGCTCTGCGTCGCATCTAAAGACGTTGCTGAGATGGCGTCTCAAACGCGGACACGTTAACCTTGTTACTTGCCCCCTTGGACGACAAAGATAACAATACCAACTCACATGCAGATTTCCCGTTGCTGGTTGACTCAAGAACAGTGTGTTTTGCCGCATGAGCACGATGATGAAGCCTAGAATTGTTGCGGGGGCTTCGCATCGGAAGCCGCAACGCTGATGTACGTTTTTCGAATGATCATCTCATCAAACACGAAGTCGGGCGTGGTGGGGCTCCTTGTCAATACTTGCCACGTTGTCAAAGCATATCAGCCAGCTGTCGTCCTCGTGATGGATGCTTACCCAGCAACAAGGAGTCAAGGACCAACCTACATCGACCAAGCAATCCTACGCGAACAGTACACCAAATAACGGCAGATCTTTCCGAAGAACTAACAGCTGTGGCGCCATATCTGATTCGGCGTTATCGCCTGCGACGCACTGGCATATAGGTGGGGGATGTTCGGAAGGGCACCCGTCTATGTGATGAGTTACGAGTATACAGGTGGCTCTTGTAAAGGGCTACCGATCGATGCGAGGAAGGCTGAAACCCAGGCGAGAGTGCAAGTTGAAGAGAGAGGCTTCGTCCTCCATTTCATGCCTAAGTGGAGAGTACGCAGCCAAGGGATACGGGTCCCGAGCCACCTTCGTCTTGTGAGGAGACAGCTGGAGAGGAGAATTACGAGACTCTGTCTGCGCATTATGTTGCGTATATCAAGATGTCGGAGAAAAGGAGGGGAAGGTGCGAGGCGTTGACACAGTCTGTGAATTTTCCTTGTGTTTTATTCTCATCAAGCAAGGTCTTGACGCTATACGACAGTTCCCAAATCTGGATCAAGACACACGCGTGGGTACGTATGTGGGTACCAAACCCACACCCGTTCAATGGACATAACCCCGGGAAATCAGCGCAGATAGCTGTTGGTTGGTATCTTTAGAACAGCAATTCAATATTCAATACTGACCTATAATAGAGCCGAGTGGATAATCAATAAATGAAGACCGGTTTTACGATATTATCTATACCGAGCTGCTGCTCGCAATTCGGCTCCCGTTCGGTCACTCATTGCAATTTTGCCTCTTCTCGGTTTTAATAGATTCTCCGATCTCGCTTTACAGGTTAGAGCCGTCTGTCAAATTGGTACTATTCTGAATCGACACTTTTACTTCGCTTGCTTCCCCGAGCGGCAACAGAACACGCTTGCCGCCCCACAAGGGCGGCCAAACTTACGCAATTTTCAGAGCACGAATGAAGTAGCAACTACGCCCCAATATCATCATTACTGCTGGGCGAAAACTTGGCGCAAGCGAACAAAATGAAGGAATCCCCTATTCGGCGCTTAACTCCCTGAAATGAAATTACGCCGCTCATTCTGGCAGAAGGCATTTTCCTCTAGCCATCAGCTTCCTCGTACTTGCCGCTAGAAGATCTTGTTACATCAACCTACATTGAATCAAACTGTAAGTGACAACTCCATGATTGACGAAAATAAGCAGTTGACATGCTACTAGCAAGTACTGGCTTGAAGACAGTCCCTGCGAAGTATCAGCATCCATCCTCTATTCTGTATGAATACGCGACGGGCCAGTTGCAACTGTGCATTAGATGCCTGGGTTCTAGGCGGAGTGTCTTCACATTTGCCTATTTGTATTCAATTCGCTTCCGCATCTGACGTGTTTGTAGTACGTATTCAACAACATATGAAATGTTTACCTCATTGTCGCCTTTACCTTTATGGATTAGCGATCATGGAAGTAGTTGTGAGCGTGTAATCCATGACACTGCCATTTAGGATATACCATGACCCAAGTCTCGAATCGACTGAACACGGGGATCCCAACACAATCGAAGTGGCGGATTTAGAAAGGAGCCACACTCATAACCATCGAATTGAGGCTTTTCTTGCGATACATGACACACAAATGAGGTTAGTTAAACGAACTATGCCTAAAATCCCCAACGTCGTACTCATTTTCCAACCGTTACTAGCTCGTCAATGCCCGCAATTCCCCCATTTCGATCCCCAAATCACGCCGCGGTCTACCCACGTCTGCACCACGATTGGGCTATAAAGGCTGTCTGCAAACGAAGAATTTCCTTAGGACTTTGAAGCCTTCTGATTCTTGTGAGTTTTCCACCGCTCTCCATATCCTGTACGCAATGCTCATGCACTTCGCGGTAGTGCCCGCCGAAACACTATCACAGCCACTATGAAGTTTTTCTCGACTGCTGTTGTTGTTGGTTTCCTTGTCACAATTAACTTCATGGGCAACGTCGTAGTTGCTGTGCCAGTTGAGAGGTAAGCTTATATTCCGAGTGTTGGCTGCATCTCTCATCGATGTGCCCGAAACCAGTTCTTCTGACGGCGCAGCCGCTCGCCTTGTGAAGAGGAAAACCCTCCCAGTCGGCGGCCTTGGCAGCGACGGCCTTGGCAGTGACGGCCTTGGCAGCGATGGCCTTGGCAGCGACGGCCTCGGCGGCCTCTAAAAATCATCGGTGGGAACGTTGCCTAGCTCACCTAGACACTTGAGCAACAATGTATGACTGACGTGTTGGATAATTGGGGGATACCTTCAATGCATCCGTTAAATGAAATGTCAATAACATACGTGCATGCCGCACTACTTTGGGCCAACTTCACTCTTCACAACACTGCTGCATGCAGTTCGGGAAACGTGCGCATCGTTTAAAGTCCCAGCTTATTTAGCAAGGATTCGGGAGTCGAGCTTGCTGAGAGAGTAGAGCGGAAGATTTCCCTCAATCTACCGACTCAAATAATGCTGCTCGCAGAATGAAAGAAGTATAATCAGTTCAATGATTTGTGTGCCAACATCAAGCTAGAATATACAACTTCGTCTTTCGGAATGCGGAGACTGTCGATAAGTTCTTTTCTTTTATTTAAACTAGTGACCGTCTCAATGCTAGGCATTTTGATTACATAATCCCATCTATAGCGGGAAGGGCCGCGGGCAAGAGCAGCGACGTGAATTTGGGACGGCTGGGTGAGAACATGGACAGGTATGTGGGGATGGCTGGGCCTAGGCAAGTGACTGGGAGAGTGGTTGGACGGGGCGGTAGATGGGCAGGTGGGGATGGCAGGGCCTGGGCGAGTGAGGGACTGGCGGGCAAGAGAGGGAACAGCTGGCAGCGCCGGAGAACCAGCAGGGACGTGTGCGGCAAGCCAAGCGAGAGCTGCAGGGACGAGTGGGCGAGAACGCAGCTGGGCTTGATTGGGCAAGAACGCGGCTGGGCGGGCGAGGTTCTATGGCCTCGGAACAAGGCTTCTTACGATGCATATCATGATGGCACCTATTTGAAAATGCACAACGTCGTCAATGTGTCAACATGCCCGCAATTTCCCAATTTCGATGATTCGATCCCCAAAATACGCCGCGGTCTACCCACGTCCTGGCAGTTGCGCCACGATTGGGCTATAAAGTCTGCCTGCCATCGTTGTTTGGAGTTTCCTTAGGACTTTGAAGCCTTCTGATTCTTGTGAGTTTTCCACTGCTCTCTATATCCTATATGCAACGCTCATGCACCTCATGGTAGTGCCCGCCGAAACCCTCACAGTTACTATGAAGTTTTTCTCGACCGCCGCTGTCCTTAGCATCCTTGTCACAATTAGCTTCATGACCAACATCGCAGTTGCTGTGCCAGTTGAGAGGTAAGTCTATCTCAAGTGTCGGCTGCATCTCTCACGACGCATCCGAAACCAGTTCCTCTGACACTAACGGCACGAAGGCGGGATTTCCGGCCTGCATATTTTGCTTGAAGTCGGCCAAACTCAATGACACACCCGCTGCCAAGTCATGAGGAGGCAGTATCATTAGTCGCCTATCTCACCTAGATAGATGTTTTCTACTAGTTACAATGTATAATTGACTTTGTGGTAGGGGGTTATCTACCGACTCAAATGATGCTGCCTGTAGAATGAAAGAAGTACAATCAGTTCAATGATTTGTGTTTTTCTCGTCCAGCCAACACTAACTTCTAAGCTGGAATGTACAACTTTGTCTTTCTGAATGTAGACAATCTATAGGTTCCTTTCTTTGATTTAAATCAATGTCGACGTCATTGTTTGCTAGGTTGGTGCTGTCATCAACCGAATGGGATGCGCACGATACGAGCACCAACCTTTCGCCATCTTCCCACTCCATGACCAACTTGCGTTAAAGGCCGCGTTCTCCTTCGTCTCCTTCGTCGTACATCATGAACGTCTCGAGTTGCGCGCAAAGGGTATCAAGCAGTAAGTCACTGGCCCTTCAGGAAACCTTGTTATTGACGAACAAGTCGATCCACTTCAAGCCAGTGATGATCCTTGTACTTTCTGATTCATTGGGGAACCTGCAAATCTACACGCGAGAAACGAGGGTTCCAAGGCGATATGAGATGTGGAAATCGATCGGATTAACAAGACATGACTTACTCCTCTCGAGAATCCCTAGCACCAATCGTTTTTTCATCACATCCGCCAAAGTTAGGCTACTGTCAAGCCAATAGAGGTCAACGAGACCTTTAATGAACTCATGGAAGCCTAGGTATATAAGCATGCCTCTAACGACGGTCTCGGCCTCGAGGATATTGTAAAACTGCCTGAAGGGTGTAGGGTCACGATTCGGGTATGCGACAAACGCATTTTTACCATCTATGACGGTCTTTCCCCCGTTTGCGTAGAACGAGGCGGAGTTGAGCAGAGCGAGTAGATATCCGCAAGAAGACCAAGAGAAGAATTTGTACCCGAGATAGTTGTCGGAGCATGCGGGGGAGGCCACCACAGTAGGGGAGGAAATACTTGACCTGTACGAGTCGATCAGCACGCGTTTTTTTTTGGGGGGGGGGGAATCATGAGAAACGAACCATTCCTCCTTTATCATGGATCTCGTCAATTGTCTTGATCTCATCCATCACGATCCCAGCCTCCTTCGCCAATACATCGAGCCCATGGAGAGACGTGTGTCGTTCCCTTGATGGCAGCCTTGATGACAGCAGTATGATGGACGTAGGGGGCTCAGGAAGATAAAGAGATCGTGCGGCAACCTCAGCTTCCAGTTCGAGAGCAGCCTCATCGCTTACGTCGATAGAGTATCTGGCAGGTCGGCGATAGAAGTGGACCGCGGAGAGCCGGCCCGGAAAGTTGTTCCCGATCGTCAAGCGCCAAGCACTGAGCGCCGCACGTCGTAAATGCAGTGACACCGGTTACGCCTCCGACAGCCGCCAAGAGCACTGCCCGAGACCGGCGCCTTCAAAACCTTCCAACGACTCCTCACTTCCCCGCCTTTCCACCATCCTCAGGATGGCTCTTTGGAGTTTACACGGCACCAATATGAGCTGCTTCGCAAGTTTAACAAGCATTGCGTCGCGTCTAAAGATGTTGCTGAGGTGGCGTCTCAAACGCGGACACGTTTGCCTTGTTACTTGCCCTTGCCCCCCGGACGACGAAGATCACAATACCAACTCACATGCAGATTTCCCGTTGCTGGCGGAAGACCAGTGCGTTTTGCCGCACAGGCACGTTGATGAGGCCTAGAATCGTTATGGGGGCTTCACATCGGAAGCTACAACGTACGTTTTTCGAATCCTCTTCACGATCATCTCATCAAACATTGAAGGCGCATAAGTCCATCTTGGTCTACTCTGCACACACTCTTGGGGATACTTATCCGCGATCGCATTTAGCGCATTCACGAATACATACTACGAAGGCTCAAGTGCGTTAGCTACGTCAACTCACGGTTCCAATCTCCTCCCCCCGAACGCCGATGTCTGCCGGGGGTTCAACATGCTTCAACGATATGTGATTAATATATCATCATCAATACCATTCATCATATACGAGCCAGTTACGCTATGCTCGTATGGACCGAAATGCACGGGATCGCGACATGATCAGTCTCAAGTGGAACCTGAAGGCAGGGCCGAGTTTGGTATTCTGTATATTGTATTGCGATGCTTTGCTTATCTTTTAATGTGATCAACTCAGCGCATTTTGAAAGTGACGTCCAAAGTCAAGGCACATATACCGGACTGTGGCTAATTGAAATTTCAGAGTCCTCGTTCTGTGATGCATAATATGAATATCGCTTTACTAAATCGCCGCGCGTGGGCCTTCTGTCCTTGCCAATACTTTCACCAAAGCTTGTCAGCCAGCTGTCGTCCTCGGTGGCATATTCCCGTCAACACCCTACCATCAGTCTCCAAGACTTAAAATGAGTACCAACGACGACAGGTGAGGGGAATATGGGTTGATGACACGGTCAAGCATGGCTGACGAGACAGATTCACGTAGCCCAGCGGCGGAACCAGGCTACGGTGACACCCCCAACGATGTAGACAATGGGTAAGTAATTTTAACATTGTTCTGCCAAAATCACGAGATTTGATTGTTGCTAGGTTCGATTGAACGAATGGATCTGACGTAGAGGTTCCCGCCCTCGCCTAAAGTGAGTAGCTTATTATATCCATCAAATCATATTAATTCAGGGGAGACAGGAACAAGTAAAACCAGCCTTGTGTCCTTATTTGCCAACATATTGGCTGATAGGAGCGTCGACGAGTTTGCCTTCAACTTGGCGCACGATATAGACAATGATCTTGGTGGGAACACAGCCGGGAGAGAAATGAAATCGGCACCGTTCTACAAATTCCAAAGAACGGCATTGAAGTAGGGATACGTGGACAGCCGTGGCATCGCCCAGGACGACTTACGCGAACAGAGTATCGTGAATGCGATTCAAATGAAATGGAACGGTCACTGCAGTCCTTCTCGTGAAGCACTCAGGCGTCGTCACCGACTACGCACCGACAATTTCTGCCCTATTTCCTTGCACATTCGCGGTCAACATAGGAGTCGAGTGTTTCCAGCCAAGAGACTCCTTACCAGACGCTCTACGAGGCAACACCGATTCCTCGTCGATAATCCTTTCCCGAAGTGGACGAGGCTAAATGAGATTCTGGACCAAACGAAGACCACCAATAGCGAATTGGCGGGTTTAAAGCGTAAATTAAAAGTATACCATAACGAGGCCTTGGAAGAGCTTACTCTCTTATTCGATTGGCTTGATACGCTCACCCCGTAATTATCATAGATCTGTATGAGCGACTATCGTGTCCTCACCAAGAAAGTATGGGAACAGGTTCATACGACACAGCACAACACGATTTGTCGTCATCTGGGATGCCGCTCCAACTGTCACATTGGATGCAAGCTTCCGTTCTCACTAGACCTGATACGGCTCTGCGGCAGTGCTTCTCGATGACAAATTCTGGGTGTCGGATATGCGGACGTTCTTGACGGACCGATTATTATGATCGCTTACGGTGGAAGGATCGAAACCAAATGCAAGCAATGATTATGTTTATCGGAGAGTCAGAACAGAAATACAACAATGCAAATCCAAATAAAGACGAATAGACGGGACAGGGGGAATTTACGGGATGCTGCGCATTATGTTGCTCCTGGTCAGGGATACGATGGGCGTTGGGGCAGGGTGGCGGTGATGTCGATTGCAGAAGAGGAAGGCGATGAGGAGAATGAAGTGCGAGGAAGTTGATCCGATGTTTGACTAACACCCCCCCCGTACGATTTCAGGTTTTACCATCACACAACAATTCCAAATTTGGATACACGCTCACGCAGACAAGCTCCACAGGCGAAGGCTCATCAGAATCCTACGAATCGGATTTGAGACACGCGTGGGGGTATATGGATAGTACTCCACATCCGTGGGACATACCCAGCAAAAACCCCGGGAAATCAAGGGAAATCAGCGCAGCTACCTATTACTATTAGCCCTACGCAGCACCATTTATTTGATGGCAGCTGAAACGTTCGATGGGCCGTGTGCCGAACGGTTGCCATGCTAATAGTATCATAACTTGTAAGTGCTGCTGGCTTGATTGAAGTCCCTGCGAGGTATTGACATACGTCCTCTGTTGTTCCGTATGACTATGTGACAGGTCAGTTGCAACTATCTATGTCCATTATAGTATCCCGAGGGTCTTCACATTTGCGTATCTGCATGCAAGTATTTTTGGTTCCACTCATCAACATATCAAATGTTTACCTCATTGTTGCTTTTCCTTTATGGATTAGCGACAAGAGAATGTGTGATGTACGATGCACCAACATATCATGTACGTACGTACCGTCACTGTCATTTCGGATGTCAGAACAACCTGAAAAACCCACATCAAATCAGGGTTGCATGATTGGGCTATAAAGACTGCTTGCGAACGAGGAGCTTCCTTAGAACATTGAAGCCCTCCCATTCTTGTGAGTTTTCCACCTCTCTCGATATCCTAGGCACAATGCTCATGCACCTTATGGTAGTGCCCGCCGAAACACGAACACACTCACTATGAAGTTTTTCTCGACCGCCACTGTCGTTAGTTTCCTTGTCACAATTAGTTTTATGAGCAACGTTGCAGTTGCTATGCCAGTTGAGAGGTAAGCTTATACCCCAAGTGTCGGCTGCATCTCTCACGCGCTCGAAATCAGTTCTTCTGGCGGCGTACCTGCTGGCCTTGCGAAGAGGCAAGACTTCCCAGCCAGCCTCCCCATCGTCGGCTCCCTCATCGGCCCTGCCCTTGGCGGCTCTTCTGATGCGCCCCCGCCCCCTGCCGAGCCGAGCTCGGCATCATCCTCTTAGTATCATCAGTAGGAACATTGCCTATCTCACCTCACCTAGACACTTGTTTATCTACTAGTAACATTGTATGACTGACTTTGTTGAATTGGGGGGGATATGCCTTCTTCGATGCCTCTGTCAAATTAAACGTTCCCATGAGTCAACAACATACGTGCATGCCACACTACTTTGGACCAACTTGCCCGGTTCAAATTCATTGTAACGAGTTTCCCTTTGGGGAATATGATTTCAGCTATTGCGGTTGTCCTTGTATCATTCTAGTACAGGACACGGCGTGTGTGCTTAGTGGCCAACATCGCATCGTTCCAAGTCAACACGATGGATACTCTTCAAATATTGCGGCATGCAGTTCAGGGATCGTGCGCACTGTGGACGTCCCAGATCGTTGACGTCGGCTTATCCTGCATGGATTCGGGAGCTTGCTGAAAGAGGAGAGACAAGTAGGACGGAAGGCTTCCATCAATCTACAAACTCAAATGACGCTGCCCGCAGAATGAAAGAAGTTTAATCAATTCAATAACCTGTGTTTCGCTCGTCTAAGCTGGAATGTACAGCTTCGTCTTTCCGAATACAGAAGCTGTCTATAGGTATTTTTCTTTTAAACAAATGCCCTCGAGCGTCGGCATCATTGTTCGCTAGGTTGGTACTTTTATCAAACAGATGGGATTTATATGATACGAGCACTAACCTCCACGAAAAAACTTGCGTTACAAAGTCGCGTTCTCCTTCGTCGTGCTTCATGAACGTCTCGAGTTGGGGTGTAAAGTGTGTAAAGTAACTCGTTGCTCCGCTTCAAGCCAGAGGTGATCCTAGTGCTTTTTGATTCATTGGGGAACCTACAACTCTCCTTCACGCGAGAGGCGAAGTTCTAAAGCGATATGAGACGTAGAAATAGATTGGATTGACAAGACATGACTAACTCCTCTTGAAAATCCTCACCAATCGCTTTTTTCATCACATCCACCCAAGTTACGAGCAAACTGAGGTTAACAATAAACTCCGAGAACCCTTGATATCTAAGGGCGCCTTTAGCGACAATCTCGGCCTAGGGAATATTGTTAAACTGCTCGAAGGGTTCGGGTATGCGACGAAGGCATCGGCTTGCGTAATAGGGCTTGGTATTAACCGTTAAATTTGCCATCTATGACGGTATTTTCCCCGTTTGCGTAGAGTTGAGCAGAGCGAGCAGAAAACTCCGTGAGAAGACAAAAATTTATAGCCGAGATCTACAGGGTTATCGGAGCAGTCAGGTGCGGGCAGACCACCACAGTAGGGGAGGAAATGCTTGACCTGTACGAGTTGATCAGGACACGTTCTGCGGGAAAATCACGAAACGGACCTTTCCTCCTTTATCATGGACCTCATCAAACGACATACAGAGGATCAGGGAGTGTGCGAGAACTTCAACTTCGAGAGCAGCCTCATCGCTTAAAACAGCACGAGTGTTAGGCAACCCAGTGACGGAAGCTTCTGCACGCTTCAGCACAATCGTGTGACACTGGTTACGCGTGATGCATGGTACATTCGTGCCGCGGTGCCGAGTCGAAGGTCAAGCTTGCACTGACCACTGCGACTATTCGCTCCCATGGTGTCCCACCACCCTCCGATACCCTTTCCACCATTTAGCGACCTGCCTCATCTGCCTCACCGGGTCTCTGTATTCCTACCCTTTCAACTGCGCCCGAAGCCTGCCACTAACTTCAACACACTAACGGACGGCGATGCTACCCGACAACTATACCAAATAATTCCAGATCTTTGCGCTGAACAATAACATATCCGCTTTGATTTTCTCGCCTGCGCATACACCGTTACAACAGGAATTCAAGAAGGTGCCTTTATCCTCCAATTTCACCGCCTAGGATACCTCCGCCGAGAGTTGGCAGCCGATGAATATGAGTCCCACCGAGACAGCGGGAGAGGGAATTACGGGAAGCTGTTGGCGCATTATTTTGCTCCTGGTCAGGAATACAACGGGGGACGCGGCGGTGATGCCGATTGCAGAAGAGCAAGGCGATGAAGCGAATTGGGAAAATGAAGATATGAAAGAGGTTGATCCGTTGCTTGAGTATAACGTATATCAGGAGGCAAAAGTGGGGAATTGGATGGGAAGTGCGGGTTTTCTTTCCAAGGTTTTTCCAATTCCAAAATTTGGATAGATATGCTCACGAAGACGAGCTCCATAGGCGAAGGCTCCGACGGCAGTTCTGAATCCTACGAATCAGATTTGAGACGCGCGTGCGGGTATATGGATGGTACTCCGCGTCCGTAGGACAAGGCAAAAACCACAGGAAATCGCCGCAGCTATCTATTAGCCAGCATTTATTAAATATTTGATGGCAGCTGAAACGTTTGATGAACCGTGTGCCCAACAGTTACCATAGTAGCCATGCTACTAGTAATACTATTACTATGTACTGGCTTGATGACATCTGTCCTCTGTTCCGTATGACTATGTGATGGGTCAGTTGCAACTATACATGTCCATTATGGTATAGCTGGGCTCCGAGCGGAAGGTCTTCACATTTGCGTGTATTCACGCCACTCATCACTGACATATCAAATGCTTACCTCATTGTTGATTTTTACCTTTATGGATTAGCGACAATTCATTTTGAATGTCGGAATAACCTGAAAGACCCATGTCAAGTCAGGGCTGCACGATGATTGTGCTATAAAGGCTGCCTGCAAACGAGGAGTCTCCTTAGAACTTCGAAGCCTTCCTATTCTTGTGAGTTTTCCACAGCTCTCCATGTCTTATACCCAATGCTCATGCYCATACACTTCATGGTTGTGCCCGCCGAAACACTATCACAGCTACTATGAAGTTTTTCTCGACAGCCGCCGTCCTCGGTTTCCTTATCACCATGAGCAACGTCGCAGTCGCTGTGCCAGTTGGGAGGTAAGCTTATATCCCAAGTCTCGGCTGCATCTTTCATCACGCGCCCAAAACCAGTTCTTCTGGCAGCGCACCCGCTCGCCTTGCAAAGAGGCAAGACGACCCCCTCAATGGCCTCGTCATCGTCGGCCCCCTCATTAACGACTTCCTCGACACCGTCCACGGAGTCGGCGCCCCCGCTGTCTAGTCGTGAGGAGGCATAATCCTCTTAGTATCACTAGTAGGAACGTTGCCTATCTCACCTAGACACTTGTTTATCTACAAGTAGTAATGTATGACTGACTTTGTTGATATAAGCGTTCCCATGAGTCAACAACAACATCCGTGCATGCCACGCTGTTTGGCCCAACTTCCCCGGTTCAAGTTCACTGTCACGAGTTGATTATGGGTACAACTATTGTTGTTGTCCTTGTATCATAGTATAGGACACGGCATGTGTGCTTAATTTAATAGCCAACATCGCATCGTTTGACGCGATAGATACTCTTCACAACATTTTTGCATGCAGTTCGGGGACGAATTTGTACTTCTCTCGTCTAGCCAACGCTAAGTTGGAATGTAAAACTTCGTCTTTCTGAATGCAGAAACTGTCAACCAGTGCCCTCGAGCGTCGACGTGATTGATTGTTAGGTTGATACTTTTATTAATTAAATGGGGTGACGTGATACGAGTACTGACCAACTCGCAATCACGACCAACTGGCGTTAAAGGTCACGTTCTCCTTCGTCGTACATTATGAATGTCTCGAGTTGGGCGCAAAGGTATCAAGTAGTAAGTTACTGGCTCTGGAGGAAATCTTGTTATTGACGAACAAGCCGATCCACTTCAAGCCAGTGATGATCCTGGTGCTGTTGGGGAACCTGCAAACCTCCTTCACGCGAGAGACGAGAATATGAGATGTGGAAAACGATCGAATTAACAAGATATGACTTATCCCTCCAGAGAATCCTTAGCCTCGATCGTTTTTTCATCACCTCCGCCCAAGTTAAGCTACTGTCAAGCCAAGGCTGAACGCCAGCATTCAGCCAACCAAAGTCAACAAGACCTTCAATGAGCTCGGGGAAGCCTTAATGCCCCTAACGACGGTGTCGGCCTCGGGGAGATTGTAAAACTGCTTGAAGGGTGTAGGGTCACGGTTCGGGCATACGACAAATGCACTTTTATCATCTATGGAAATCTTTCTCCCGGTTGCGTAGAACGAGGCGGAGTTGAGCAGAGCGAGTAGATATCCGCGAGAAGACCAAGAGAATTTGTACCCGAGCGAGTTGTCGGAGCATGTGGGCAGGCCACCAGGTTAGAGAGGAAATACTTGACCTGTATCAGTTGATCAGAACGCGTTCTGGGGGGGAATCATGAGGAACGTGCCATTCCTCCTTTATCATGGACCTCGTCAATTGCCTTGATCTCATCCATCACGATCCCAGCCTCCTTCGCCAACGCATCGAGCTCACGGAGAGACGTGGCTGGTCATGATGACTACGTGTGTCGTTCCCTTAATGGCAGCCTTGATGACAGCAGTATGATGGACGTAGGTGACTCAGGTAGATAACGAGATCGTGCGCAGCAACTTCAGCTTTGAGAGCCTTCGAGAGCAGCCTTGTCGCTTACGTCGATAGAGTGTGGCAAGCTAGTGACCATGGGTACCGGCCCAGACATTTGTTCTCGATCGTCCAGTTGAAGAGAGGCATCATCCTCCGTTTCGTGCCTAAGAAGTCTCCACAGAGGGCGTAGAGTACGCAGCCGAGCAGCCGAGGGATATTTGTCCCGAGCCACCTCCGTCTCGTGAGGAGACCCAGGCGGAGAACCACGGGCCGCTGTCTGCGCTTTATGTTGCTCCTGGTCAGGAATACGGTGAGCGATGGTCTGGGGCCGCGGTCACGAATCGGCACGATGGGGCGGATTGGATAGATGAAGGTATGGGGAGGAGTTGAAGCTACTTGAGTATCATCCAACGATGTCGGAAAAAAGGAGGCGATGGTGTGAGGCGTTGACACAGTCTGTGAACTTTCCCTGAGTTTTCGTCTCGTTAAGGCAAGGTCTTGACACTACTTATACGACAGTTCCAAAATCTGGATCAAGACACGCTGTGGGTGTGACCCACACCCGTTCAATGACACGTAACCCCAGGAAATCAGCGCAGATAGCTGTTGGTTGGAATCTTTAGAACGGCAATTCAATAATCAATACTTATCGAGTGGATAATTGATAAATGAAGGCCAGTTTCAGGGCATTGAACGTCTGTACCGAGCTGCTGCTCGCAATTCGGCTCCTGTTCGGACAATCTCATTGCAATTTTGCCTCTTCTCATTTGTCGCCTTTGGCATCGGTTTTACATAATACATTTTCCCATCTCGCCCCCCAAGCAGGGATCTCCTATTCGGTTAATTCCCCGAAATGAATTACATCACTCATCCTGGCAGAAGGCATTTTCCCACTTGCCGCCAGAAAACGTTGTCACATCAACATACAATGAAGTATACTGTAAGCAATATTATTGGACTAACTCCACAATTAACGAAAATAAACAGTTGGTCATGCTACTAGTAGGTACTGGCTTGACGAAAGTCCCTGCGAAGTATTGGCATTCGTCCTCTGTTCTGTATGAATACGCCACGGGCCAGCAAGTTGGAACTGTACATTATATGCCTGGATTCCAAGCGGTGGGTCTTCACATTTTCATATCTGTTTTCAACAATTCGCTTCCGCTTCTGACGTGTTTGAAGCACATATTCAACGTCATTCATCCACATGTCAGTTGTTTACCTCATTGTCGCCTTTATCTTTATGGATTAGCGACTGCGTCCAATTTCCCCATTTTGATCCCTAAAGTATGCTGTAGCCAGTCAGGGTTGCACCATGATTGGGCTATAAAGGCTGCCTGCCATCGTTGAATTTTCCTTAGGACTTTGAGGCCTTCTGATTCTTGTGAATTTTCCACCACTCTCTATATCCTATACGCAATGATCATGCGCCTCATGGTAGTGCCTACCGAAACACTATCACAGTTACTATGAAGTTTACCTCGACCGCCGCTGCCCTTAGTTTCCTTGTCACAATTAGCTTCATGAGCAACGTCGCAATTGCTGTGCCAGTTGAGAGGTAACCTTATATCTCAAGTGTCGGCTGCATCTCTCATGACGCGCCCGAAACCAGTTCTTCTGACAGCGCACAATTTTGTGAACCGCTTCCCTGGTGCCTTATTGGCTTCGCCGGCCCCGAAGCCAGTTCTTCCTCAGACGCACCCGCTGTCAAGTCATGAGGAGGCATGATCCTCTTAGTATCATTAGTAGTAACGTTGCTATCTCACCTAGACTACTAGTAACAATGTATGACTGTTTGATTATGATTCACTACTTTGGACCAAATTCATTGTAATGAGTTTCCCTGCATCAGGACGGAAGGGTTCCATCCATCTACCGACTCGAATGATGCTGCCCGCAGAATGAAAGAAGATATACTATATAATCTGTGTTTCTCTCGTCTAGCCAACACTAAGCTGGAACGTGCAGCTGTCTATAGACTTTTATATGAATGCGCTAGGTAGGTACCTTTATCAGACCGATGGGATGTGCATGATGCGAGTACTAACCTCCCCCCCATCTACGATAGACTTGCGTTACAAGGTCGCGTTCTCCTTCTTCGTACTTCATGGACGTCTCGAGTTTGGGCGCAAAGTGTATGAAGTAACTCGTTGCTCCGTTTCAAGCCAGAGGTGATCCTAGTGCTATTTGATTCATTGGGGAACCTGCAACTCTCCTTCACGCGAGAGGCGAAGTTCTAAAACGATACGAGACGCGGAAACCGATTGGATTGACAAGAAATGACTTACTCCTCTCGATAATCCTCAGCGCTCAGCACCAATCGTTTTTTTTTCATCACATCCACCCAAGTTACGAGCCAATCGAGGTTAACAAGAGACTCCGAGAACCCCTGATATCTAAGGGCGCCCTTAACGACAATCTCGGCCTAGGGAATATTGTCAAACTGCTGGAAGGGTTCGAGTATGCGACGAAGGCATAGGCTGGTGTGATAGGGCTTGGCATGAGCCGTTAAGTTTTTACTATCTATGACGGTATTTTCCCTGCTAGAACGAGGTGAGTTGAGCCGAGCGAGCAGAAAACTCTGCGAGAAGACAAAGCGAGTTTATAACTGAGATCTAAAGGGTTATCGCAGCATTCAGGTGCGGGCAGGGGAGAAAATACTTGACCTGTACGAGTTGATCAGCACACGTTCTACGGGGGAATCACAAAACGGACCTATCATGGACCTCGTCAAACGGCATACAGGGATCAAGGAGATAAGAGATCGTGCACGAGAACTTCAACTCCAAGAGCAGTCTCATCGTGTAGGTCAATAGATAATAGCATGTGTTAGGCAACCCGGCGATGGAAGCCTCTGCACGCTTCAGTGTATGGCAAGCTGGCACAAATCAACATGCAATCGCGTGACACTGTTCCTCGCTGTGACGCTCGACGTGTTCCCTGTCCCACCACCCTCCGATAGCCTTTCACCGGCACCATTCAGCGCTTCAGCGGCCAGCCTCATCCGCCTCGTCGGGTCTCTATCCTTTCAACTGCGCCCGACGCCTGCCGGTGCCTTCCTTTGCTCAATCAACACCAACTTCAACACACCAACGACAACGGCTGGATCAACCAGAATTAAGCAAGGGATGCTACGCGAGCAGTATGCCAAATAATTGCAGGTCTATGCGCAGAACAACAACTGGGGCGCTATGTCCGCTTTGATTTTCTCGCCTGCACCTATCTTTACAAGGGGCATTTAGTTCGGGAAGGCGTTTTTATCTTCCGATTTCGCCGCCTAGGATGCCTCCGCCGACAGTGGAAAGTAGGCAGCCGGTGAATACGAATCCCACCGTCTTCATCCTGGTGAGGGGACGGCGGGAGAGGGAATTACGGGAAGCTGTCGGCGCATTATGTTCCTCCTGGTCACAGGTGGTGGGTAGGGCGGCGTGATGCCGATTGCAGAAGAGCAATATGAGGCGAATTGAAGAAATGAAGATGAGGCGGTCGATCCGTTGCTTGAATATCATCCGGGGTATATCAGATGTTGCAGAGGTAAAGGTGAAAGATTGGAGGAGAGGTGCGTGTTTTCCTTCCCTCAATGCAAGGTTTACCATTTCCAGATTTGGATAGACACATGCTCGCGCAGACGTGCCCCACAGGCGAAGACACCGACGGCAGTTCTGAATCCTACGTTGAATCGGATTTGAGACGCGTGCGCGGGTATGTGGATAGCCCCCATCCATGGGACAAACCCGGCAATGACTACGGGAAATCAGCACAACTACCTATTGATTAGTGTCCGATGCTTACCCATAGAGGCTAGTGGATAATCGATAACCGATGACCAGTTTTACGACATTGAGCATGGAGCTCGTAATTCGGCTCCTATCCAGTCAATCTCATTCTCATTGTGGTTTCCCTCTTGTCTTTAGCATCGTTTTCACAGCACTTCTGGAAAACCTTGAGGCGAAGAACAACAATTTTGTACTCAGCTCGTGATAGCCGCAATTGATTTGATGATGTGTTCCTGCAACTGAATAGAGTAATACAATTTCCGAGTTCGCTTTATAGACTAGAGTCATGTTTGGAATGGACACTGGCACCGTGGCTTCCACGGGCGGCAGCCTACTCAACAGCCTTGCCGACCCACAAGGATGACCTGGCGTAGGCATTTCTGGACAAATGGATGAAGTGGTAACTACACCCCAATATCGTCACTGCTGCTAGAGCATCGGGGCGAAAACTTGGCGCAACCGAACAAAAATGCAGGACTCCGTATTCGGTTAATTCCCGGGCCCGAATTACGCCACAAGGCATTCCCACCCTGGCAGAACGTGTGTTCCCTGGCCAATATGTTATTCCGTCGACCATACCACGAATTCTACTGTGCACTAGTCGCAGGAGCCCTATGAGGTACTGGCATCCGTCCTCTGCTCTGTATGACTATGCGACATATCGGCCGGTTGCAACTCTGCCTCGGTTCCGAGCGGAAGGTCTTCACACTTGTGTATCTGTCAGATTCACCGATTCACTCCACCATCTGACGTATTTTACTATAAGTTCATATTCAACGCCACTCATCAACATGTCACATGTTTACCTCATTCTTCTTTTCGGATCCAGATTAGCGACAATACATAATGAAGCACTCATGGAAAATGCCTTGACTATCATGGAGCTAGTGGTAAACGTGTGATCCACGACGCACCAACGTATCACGTACATACCGGATGTCAGAACACCATACCATGACCGTCTAGAAGCAACTGAACCCAGGAATCCCAGCACAAGAAGTCTCGAATTCAGTAAGGATTCAGAGCCACAACCGGAAACTACAACAATAGAACTGAGGTTCATCTTAGAAGTCTATGTGACTCGGCATGATCATACAAATAAGGTTAGTCTAGCACTGGTTGAACGTTGTACCCGTTCGCTAGTTTTCATAAAGTTTGTTTCGGACGTTGTTCGGTTGACCACCCAAAGAAGTACAACCCAAAGAACCCACGTCAAGTCAGGGTTGCACCACGATTGGGCTATAAAGACTGTCTGCAAACGAGGAGTTTCCTTAGGATTTGGAAGCCTTCTGATTCTTGTGAGTTTGCCACCGCTCTCTATCCTCTACGCAATGCTCATGCACCTCATGGTAGTGCCCGCCGAATCATTATCACAGTTACTATGAAGTTTTTCTCAACTGCCGCTGTCCTTAGTATCCTTGTCACAATTAGCTTCATGAGCAACGTCGCAGTTGCTGCGCCAGTCGAGAGGTAAGCTTATATCCCAGGTGTTGGCTGCATTTCTCATGACACATCCGAAACCAGTTCCTCTGAGTCTGACAGCGCGAAGGACCTTTGCATACTCCTTTGCTAAAATTCGGCCAAACCCAATGACGCACCCGCTGTCAAGTCGTGAGGAAGCATGATCCTCTTAGTATCATTAGTAGGATCGTTGCCTATCTCACCTAAGACTCGTGTTTTGTACTAGTAACGATGTAGTTGATATGCCTTCTTCGATGCCTCCATCAAATTAAACGTGCCTATGAGTCAATGAGATACATGCATCCCACACTATTTTGAATGTTCATTGTCACGAGTTTTTGGCAATTATGATTACAACTATTGTCGTTTGTCCTTGTACCATCGGGACATGGCATGTGTGCTTAGTAGCCAACATAACGCGATAGATACACTTTACAACATTGCTGCGTGCATTCGGGGACCGTGTGCACTGTGTTGGAAGTTTCAGCTTGTTGATATCAGCTCATTTAGCAAGGATTTGAGAGTGGAGCTTGCTGAAAAAGGCAAGAGGTAGGGCGGAAGGTTTCTGTATATTTACCGACTCGAATGATGCTGCCGGCAGAATGAAGTATAATCTCGTCTAGCAAACGCTAAGCCGGAATGTACGGCTTCGTCTTTCGGAGTGCTATAGGTACTTTTCTTTGCCCTCGAGCGTCGACGTGATGTTTGCTAGGTTGGTACTTTTATTAATCAAATGGGATGCATATGATAAGAGTACTAACCTCCTCGCCATCTTGCCACTCCACGATCAACTTGTGTTACAAGGTCGCGTTCTCCTTCATCGTACTTCATGAACTCGAGTTTGGCGCAAAGTGTATCAAGTAAGCCGCTGGCTCTCGATGAAGCCTTGTTATTGGCAAACAAGCCGATCCACGAGACGATCCTAGTGCTTTCTGATTTGTTGGGGAACCTGAAGATCTCCTTGACACGAGAAACGAGAGTTCTAAAGCGCCATAAGTTGACATTAATCGGATTCACAAAGGATACCTCACCTCTCTCGAGAATCCTCAACACTATTCATTGCATCCGCCCAAGTTAAGCTACTGTCAAGCCAAAGCGGAACGTCGGCAGCCAACTGAGGCCAACAAGAGCTTTAGTGAACTCCTGATACCTAAGCGTGCCTTAACGACGGTCTCGGCCTCGGGAATACTGTAAAATTGCCTGAAAGGTGTAGTCACAGTTCGGGTATGCGACGAAGGCACTGGCTAGTGTGATGTAGGAGGGCTTGTCATGAGTTGAGTTCTTATTATCTATGATGGTTTTTCCCCATTTACGTAGAACGAGGCTGAGTTGAGCAGAGCGAGTAGAAATCTGCGAGAAGATCAAGAGAATTTGTAACCGAGAGGGTTATCGGAGCGGACAGCCCATCACGGTGGGAGAGGAAATACTTGACCTGTAGGAGTTGATCAGCACGCGTCCTAGGTGGAATTATGAGAAACAAACCTTCCTCCTTTTACTTTATCATGGACTTCGTCGCTGATTGTTTTGACGGCATACAGGTCATGACCACAATCCTAGCCTTCTTCGCTAACGCATCAAGCTCACAGAGGCCGTAGCTGGTCATGACAACATGTGTCTGTCCCTGAACGGCAGCCTTAATAACGCCGGCAGCAGCATGATGAATATCAGGGAGGCAGCGGATCGTGTGCAGCAACTTCAGCTTCGAGAGCAGCCCCATCAGTTACGTTGATAGAAATAGCAGGCAGGCCGGCGATGGAAGCTTCTGCATGCTTCAGAGTACGGCAAGCTGGCGGTGGATCAGGCAAACAAAACGATGCATTCTCAAAGTTGCAATTGCGTGTTGCTGTGGGGAAACCAGCAGCCGCCTGGACAGTCGTTCCCCAGCTGTGAGTCTGTGACACCCAGAAAGCCAGAAAGCGATGTAAACCGTAAAGGAGGTGGCATAATTTGTCCGAGCCGCTGAGGCTATTCATGTTGCCAACAACGTTGAAGTTTGAACCTGATCAACATGATGGATTTTGTGCGGACCAAAACCATGGTCATGTCACTTGATCTCCGACGCAGGTGTAGACATCCCATTGACCGTCATCTTCAGCAGTACATTTGCGCCGTGTTCCGAGCGGAAGGCACTGACGGACCGTGCCCGCTCGACTAATAACTATTCCCTCCTGTCCCACCGCCTTTTTCACCATTCAGCCGCCAGCCGCCAGCCTCATCTGCCTCATCCGGTCTCTGTATTCTTTCAACTGCACCCGACGCCTGCCAGGGCCTTCCTTTGCTCAATCCAACACCAACTTCAACACACCACACCAACAACGGCAGGGATCAACCAGCATCGACCAAGCGATGCTACGTGAGCCGTGTATCAAGCGATCGCAGATCTTTGCGCAGAATAACAACTAGGGCGTCATGTCCGCTTCGACGACATCACCTTCGCCTACGTCGTTCAGAGTGGAAAGTAGGTAGCTGATGAATACGAGTTCCACCGTCTCCTTCCTGGTGAGGAGACGGTGGGAGAGGGAAATATGGGATGCTGTCGGCGCGTTATGTTGCTCCTAGTCAGGGATACAATGGGTGATTTGCAGAAGAGGAAGGCGATGAGGCGAATTGAGAAAATGAAGATATGAGGCGGTTGATCCGTTTATCAAACGTATATCAGGATGTCGGAAAGGAGGCGAAGGTGGAAGATTGGATGGTAGGTGCATTTCATTTGTGTTTTCTTTCCTTCATCACGCGACAATTCCAGAATTCGGATAAGCACATGCTCACGCAGACGAGCTCTACAGGCGGTGGTTCTGAATCCCACGAATCGGACTTGAGACGTGCGTGCGGATAATGGATAACAGTTTTACGACATTGATCTATAGAAATGGAGCGCGTAATTCGGCTCCTATTCGGTCAATTCCATTCTCATTGCGGTTGTCCCTCTTGTCTTTGTCGCCTTTAGCATCGTTTTTACAGCACTTCCGGAAAACCTTAACACTTTTTCGCTTAGGTCGTGATAGCCGCAATTGATTTGATGATGTGATCCTGCAACTGAATAGAGTAATTCAATGTCCAAGTTCGCTTTACAGGCCAGAGCCATCTTTGGAATGGGCAGATCAGTAGTGTGGCTTCCACGAGCGGCAACTTGCTGTCCCACAAGGACGGCCTGGCGTAGGCATTTCTGGAAACATGGATGAAGTGGTAACTACACCCCAATATCATCACTGCTGCGGCGAAAACCTGGCGCAACTGAACAAAAATGCGGTAATCTGTATTCGGTTAACTCCTGAATTACGCCACAAGACATTCCTACCTTGGCATTCTACGTGTTTTCCGGGGCCGAGATGTTATTTCATCAACCCTACCACGAATTCTACTGTAAGTAATTGCGACTAACTCCGCAATTGTTTCTCATTGACGGAAATGAACAGTTGTCGTGATGCCATGGTACTGGTAGTAGTAAGTACTGGCTTGATGGAAATCCCCGTGAGGGATTGGCGTCCGTCCTTGCGATGTACCGGTACGGGCCAGTTGCAGCTGTACATGCATGCCTCGGTCCCGAACGGAGGGCCTTCACATTTGCATATCTGTATGTACCGATTCGCTCGGCCATCTGACGTATTTTTAGTTCATATTCAATGTCACTCATCAACATGTCAAATGTTTACCTCATTGTTGTAAACGTATACCAACGTATCACGTTCATGTCGGATGTCAGAACACCATGCCCATAACCCCGGTCTCGAATCAAGAGGTCCCGAATTCAGAAAGGACTCAAAGCCACGCCCGGAAATTAACAATTAAATTGAGTCTCACTTAGGAAGAATGATCATGCATTGAAATGAGGTTATAGTCTAGCACAACTGAACTATGCCTAAAATGCCTATTGTCGTTGGCTAGCTTTCCACATCAAGTCAGAGTTGGACCGCTATTGGGCTATAAAGGCTCCCTGCAAACGACGATTCCATAGGACATTGAATCCTTCGGACCTTTGTGAGTCTTCTACCACTCTCTATATCCTACGTGTATCGCTCATGCGCCTCATGGTAGTGCCCACAGAAACGCTATCACAATTATGAAGTTGTTCTCAACCGCCGCTGTGCTTGCCCTCCTTGCCACAGTCAGCTTCATGAGCCACGGTGTAGTTGCTGCGCCAATTGAGAGGTAAATTTGTATCCAATTGTAGGCTGCATCTCATGATGTGCCTGAAACTAGTTCCTCTGCGGCTGCTCGCCTTCTGAAGAGGCAGTTTGAAGGTTGTCACCTGATACTAGGCTTTCTCCCTGACTGCTTCGCCAAGGAAACACCCGCTGACAAAGCACCTGCTACCTCGTGAAGAGGCACGTTCCACTTAGTATCATTAAGGATTAATTCCAACGATGTGCATGAATCCTCAGGTAGAGTGATGTGATGTATCGGATTGTTAAAGTCATTGTGTGCTGTACATTTAGACACATGTTTGACTAATATAGGAACGATTTTGATGGATTGTTTGGACAACATCTCCTCTTGGTACGGACTCGTCAGAGTCGTGAGCTAAGAACAAACCAACAGTGTTTTCAAATTGCTCAGATCTGTAATGTAGTTCTCCTGCACCATGTCTGTGATTGCTGAGTCAAAGGTTTTTATGGGGGCCAGGCGCACCGAAGTTTTGTTAGTTATTATTCAATGCTATCGCCCCAGATACATCGGCCGAGCCTGCTTATAGCCGGGCGCCTTTGAGCTTGCATTGTGGGATCTATTGAATCGGAGAGTGAGCATTATTTGCAGGCCCGAGCTTATCTGCGCTGCATAGGCCACGTCTTCGTACCCAGGATTCCGAGTCGAAGGGTTTACCAGCCGTAAATGTGATGACCATTGAAGTTGATGTGCCTCGAGTTTCCGAGTGCTGAAGTATTTAGTTCCTCACAACGTCTGGCGCAAAATGGGAGAAAGGGGGCCCTGGCTTCGCCAAATGTGATTGCACCAGCATACGGGGTTACTTCATATGTTATCGCTGTTTTATCGCAGCCAGTCGTCGACCAGCTTGCGACGCAGCGACGGTCGTCTTCGATGAATAGCTTGGAGTGTATACCGTCCTGGATGACCTCTATATTATGAATGCGTGCGGGGAATGGTACCCATTACAGTTACGTGGCCGAGTTCACAGAATAAATCACAACGTGCGTTCAATAGGATTTGGTCTTCACTTTCGTGAATCCAGATTAATTTCTCTGATAGGCCGCAACTTCAGCTTCGAGAGTAGCCTCATCGCTGACGTCGATAGAAATGGCAGACAGGCCAGCGATGGAAGCTTCTGCATGCTATTGCTCCAGAGTACGACAAGCTGGCAGTGGATCAGACAAACAAAACGATGCATACTCAAAGTTGCCATTGCGTATCACCGTGGAGTGCGGTAGGCAAGTCAGCAGCTGGCCCGGACAGTTGTTCCCCGGCTGTGATACTCAGAAAGTCAGAAAACGATATAAACCGTAAGTAGGTGGCAAGCACGTACCGAGTGTTTTGTCCGAGCCGCCTATACAGTTTGGGTTGCCAATAGCGTTGAACCGTGTGGACCGAGATCATGGTTGTGTTACTCGATCTCTGGCGCAGGCGTAGACATCCCATTTTCAGCAGTACAGTCGCACCGCGTTGTTCCGAGCGGCACTGACTGTGCCCGCTCGACTGTCGGTGTTCCACCATCCTCCGACAGCCTTTTCACCATTCAGCGGCCAGCCTCATCCGCCTCGTCGGATCATTGTATTCCTGCCCTTTCAACTGTGCCCGACGCCTGCCAGAGCCTTCCTTTGCTCAATCTAACACCAACTTCAACACACCAACGACAACGGCAGGGACCAACCAGCATGGATCAATCGATGCTACACAATTGCAAGATCTTTGCGCAGAACAACGACTAGGGCGCCATGTCTGCTTTGACGTTATCACCTTCGCCTACGCCGTTCCAGGGCCCTGGGGCGGCGGTGATGCCGATTACAGAAGAGCAAGGCGGTGAGGCGAAATAGGAAAGTGAAGACATGGGGAGGTTGATCCGTTGCTTGAGTATCATCGTGTGTATCAGGATGTCGCAGAGGAGGCGAAGGTGGAAACTTGGATGGGAAATACGTTTTATTTTCAAGGCAAGGCTTTTCCATCACACGATAATTCCAAAATTTGGATAATCAAGCGCTAGTAAGCGAACTATGCCTATTGATTGAAATGCATGATGTCGTCAATCTGTCAACATGCCCGCATTTTGATCCCCAAAGTATGCTATGGTCTATGCACGTCAGGGTTGCACCATGATTGGACTATAAAGGCTGTCTGCAAGCGAATTTAAAGTCTTCTGATTCTTGTGAGTTTTCCGCCGTTCTCCATATCCTACGCGCAATGCTCATGCACCCTCATTGTAGTGCTCGCCGAAACACTATCATAGCTATCATGAAGTTTTCCTCGACCGCCGCTGTCCTTAGTTTCCTTGCCACAATTAGCTTCATGAGCAATGTCGCGGTTGCTTTGCCAGTTGAGATGTAAGCTTATATGTCCCAAGTGTCGGCCGTACCCGAGTCTCTCATGTCGCGCCCGAAACCAGTTCTTCTGACGGCCTTGTGGGGAACCTCATCATCATCCGCCCTCCCCGCCTCCCCAAGATCCCCCTCGGGGGCGTCACCAAGTTTCCCACCTAAGCGCCCGAAACCAGTTCCTCCGACGCACTCGCTGTCGAGTCATCCTCTTAGTACCATTAGTAGGAATGTCACTGCCTATCTCACCTAGACATTTGTTTACCCACTAATCCTCATCCGTGGGACAAATACGGCAAAAATCCCGGGAAGTTTGTCCAATACTTACCTGCTGATGGAGGCTAATGGATAATCGATGAGTCAACGTTGACTGATGACCAGTTTTACGACTATACGATGGGGCTCGTATTCGTAATTCGGCTCTTGGTCTTATTCTCATTTCAATGTGGTTTCCCCCCTTGTCTTTGCATCGTTGTCAGCCTTCAGGGTTGCACATGATTGGGCTATGATAACAGCCGTCTGCAAGCGAAGAGGTTCCTTAGACTCTAAAACCTTCTGATTCTTGTGAGTTTTCCACCGCGCTCTATATCCTACGCGCAATGCTCATGTGCCTCATGGTAGTGCCCGTCGAAGCACTATCACAGTCACTATGAAGTTTTTCTCGACTGCCACTGTCCTTAGGTTCCTTGTCACAATTAGCCTCATGAGCAACGTTGCAGTTGCTGTGCCAGTTGAGAGGTAAGCTTATGTTACAAGTGTTGGCTGCATCTCTCATGACGCGCCCGAAACCAGTTCTTCTGCTCGCCTTGTGCAGAGGCAAGGCCTCGTCGATGCCGGTGTCGATGCCCCCATCGACGTCGATTGAACCCAGTTCCTCCTCTGACGCACCCGTTGTCAAGTCGTGAGGAGGCATGATCCTCTGAGTATCATTAGTAGGAACGTTGCCTATCTCACCTAGACACATGTTGATCTACTGGTAACAATGTATGATTAACTTTACTTCTTCGATGCCTCCGTCAAATTAAACGTTCCCGTGAGTCAACAACATACGTGCATGCCATACTAGTTTGGGTCAACTTCCACGGTTCAAGTTCATTGTTAAGAGTTCCCCTTTGGTGGTTATGATTACAACTATTGTCGTTGTTCTGGTGTCATTCTAGTACGGGGCACGGCATGTGTGCCTAGACCGAACGCGATACTCTTCACAACACTGCTGGGGGGCAGTTCGGGGAACGTGTGCATTGTGTTGTAAATCCCAGGTTGTTGACATCGGCTTATTTCGCAAAGATTTGGGAGTGGGGCTTGCTGAAAGAGGAGAGAAGTAGGGCGGAAATTTTCCATCAATCTACCGAGTCAAATGATGCTGCCCGCAGAATGAAAGAAGTATAATCAGTTTAATAATTCGTGTTTCTCTCGTCTATCTAACACTAATATAGCTGGAATGTACAACTGCATCTTTCTGAATGCAGAAATTGCCTATAGGTACTTTTTTTTTTAAACCAATGCCCTCGAGCGTCGGCGTCATTGTTTGCTAGGCCTTTATCAATCAATGGGATGCACATGATACGAGCACTAACCTCCCCGCCATCTTGCACGGTAAACTTGCGTTACAAGGTCACGTTCTCCTTCGTCGTACTTCATGAACGTCTCAAGTTGGGCGCAAAATGTATCAAGTAACTTGTTGCTAGCTCTTGGGGGAAACCTTGTCGTCGGCAAACAATCTGATCCACGTCAAGCCAGAGATGATCTCCTTGACACGAGAAACGAGATTTCTAAAGCGCCATGGGTGTTGACATCAATCGGACTAACAAGAAACAGCTTACTCCTCTGAGAATCCTCAAGACTAATCATTTTTCTCATCACATCCGCCCAAGTTAAGCTACAGTCAAGTCAAGGCTAAACGTCACTATCCAGCCAACCGAGGTCAACAAGAACTTTGATGAAGTCTGGGTACCCCTGATATCTGAGCGTGTCTCCAACGACGATCTCGGCCCGGGGAATACTGTAAAGCCTGCTTGAAAAGTGTAGAGTCATGATTCGGGCATGCAACGTGCGCATAGGCAAGCGTTATATAGCTTGGCATGAATCATTAACTTTTTTCCATCTATGACGGTCTTTTCCCGGTTGGCGTAGAATGAGGGAGAGTTACTTGAGCAGGCGAGCAGAACTCCGCGAGAAGACCAGGAGAATTTGTAACTGAGAAGGTTATCGGAGGATTCAGGTGCGGGCGGGCGACCACAGTGGGAGAGGAAATGTAGTGGTTGATCAGCACGCGTTCTAGGTGGAATAATGAGAAACGAACCTTCCTCCTTTATCATGGACCTCGTCAGTTATTTTGACGGCATACGAGTCATGACCGCGATCCCAGCCTCCTTCGCCAACGCATGAGCTCACGGAGAGCCGTAGCCTGTTGTGGCCATGTGTGTATCTTTACCTTGATGACAGCCTTGATAACAGCAGCATGATGAATGTAGGGGGTCGGGGAGATAACGGAATCGTATGCAACTTCAGCTTCGAGAGCAGCCTCATCGCTAACGTCGATACAAATGACAGGCAAGCCAGCGATGGAAGCTTTTGCATGCTTCAGAGTACAGCAAACTGTCGTGGATCAGACAAACGAAATGTTGCGTGTTCGACATGCAACTCGATGAGTGAGTTATTCGGACGATGGAAACGCGTCACACTCACTTATCTCCGTCACCATGACACCGCCGGTCTTGCATCCTGTGCTTACGACTCGACTGCCTGGCAGTTTCCGCATCTTCTAGAATCGAAGATATGAAGGCGCTGAATGTACCTTTCCTGTTTTCCGCATACGACTACCTGCGAGTGTCACGCCCGCTCAGAGTCTCTGCCCATGACTCATTCCGCGCTCTCTTTCTGTACACTCCTACAGACTAGTACAACTAGGAGGACGATGACGACGAAAGTGAGGGCCACAAACGTGGGAATTTTCTACTTTAGAATGCTCTTCACCCTTCCCTGGCAAACCTGCGTGAAACCACGTTCGTCGGGCTGCTCCGTCTCGATAAACTGAAATCGGGCCGCATCTCTTTCACCACTGATATGACAGTCACGCCATTGCCGTCCATGTCTCGTCCCCTATTCTGCCGCAAAAGTCCAAATCAGTTGATCATCAGATTTAGGTCAGAATCTTTACCTGGCTCAACCTGCCAAGTCTTTTGCAGACGATCACTTTCACCCCTCTGGTGTTTTGTGCCCAGCTACATAGCGGACTGCTGAGACACTCTCTGAGAGTAATGGACGCTGTCCTGCAAGTTGTTCATGACCTTCGCATGTAGAAACATCGTATCCGTCATGCCTTTCTCCCACCGCTGTAGGGGTTTTTTAGTTCCCTTGTCTCGCTCGCCCTGACTGCAGCGTTACAGGTGCCTGCAATTTCTACACATTGTTGCGCTCAGCTTTCCTGTCTCACTTGCCAGAAGCCGGGACATCCTCGGGTTTAGTCTGGACGAGGAAATTTTGACTAGACCCCTACGTGGCATACCCAGAGAATCGAGTGACACGCGGGAAGGCGGCCAGCCGGTCCGGAACGTTGTTCCCAGTCGAAGACACAGATCGCCCACATGGTACCTGTTCTCCCACCACCCTCAGCACCGTTCAGCGTCATCCGCCTCGTTGAATCGCTGTATTCCTACCCCTCCAACTGCGCCCGACCCCTGCCTCCCTTTGGCCACGGCAACGGCAAGGACCAACCAGCATCGACCAAGTGATGCTATGTGAGCCGTGTGCCAAACCATTACAGATCTTTGCGCAGAATAACAATAGGGCGCCATGTCCACTTTGACGTCATCACCTGAGCCTACGCCGTTCCAGGGGGCATTTAGTTCGGGAAGGTGCCCTTCATCCTCCGAATTTGTTGCCTAGGAAGCCTCTGCCGGGGCCCGAGAGTGGAAAGTGTTTCTCCCGGTCAGGAATACAATGGGCGATTGGGTAGGCCGTAGGGCAGCGATTGAACAAAAGGAAGGCGATGAGGCGAATTAGGAGAATGATATGAGGAGGTTGATCCATTGCTCGAGTATCATCCAACGTATCACAATTCCAAAATAGACACAAGCTCACTCAGACGAGCTTCACAGTCGAAGGCTCCGACGGCGGTTCTGAATCCTACGAATAGGATTTCAGACACGCGTGCGGGTATATGGATAGTGACCTAACCCACATACGAGGGAACTAATCCGTCATACGCGTCGGCTGCAACTTCGGGGACTCGATCAAGCGGGTTTGGCGGCCAAAACTAGCTGGGTGCAAAAGGATCTTCAAGATCCCCAACAAACTTTCTGAGGGTGAGCGAGGCCTGCAGGGCTTTTGTGCGGCTGGGAGCAATGTCAATCAGCGCATTGCCGTCGCGTTCTCGGATCACACTCACAGCATATTTCCAGATTTGGTTATATCTCCGTCGGAGTTAGGTTTCTCATCACCTAAATCCATTGGGTATCGGGTATGAGGGAGTTGTGTTATGCCCTGCAAACTAACTTGGGAAATTACAAATCCCGGTTATGAGAGAGTATGGGTATGGGTTAAGGCTCCTAATATCATCACTCCCGCTAGAACCTCGGGGCGAACGCTCGGCGCAACCAGTAAAACTACGCGAGTTCTCATCTGGCAGAACGTGTTTTCCCCGGCCGAGCACAATTATTTGTCTGTTGACGAAAATGAACAGTTGTCATGCTACTGGTAAGTACTGGCTTGATGGAAGTCCTTGCGAGGTATTGACATCCGTCTTCTGTTCCTCATGACTCTGCAACGGGCCAGTTGCAACTATCATATGCCTGGGTCCCGAGCGGAGGGTCTACATATTTTCGTATCTGTAGTATTCACTAATTCGTTGCGCCATCTGACTTCATCTCACGTATTTTCAACGCCACTCATCAACATGTCAAATGTTTAACTAATTGTTTTACGCTTATGGATTAGCGACAATAATGAAGCACTAATGGAAGATTATTTCTATGGTAAACGTGTGATCCACGACGCACTAACGTATCGCGTACGTACCATCACTGTCATTTTGGATGTCAGAACAGACCTTGACTGAAGTCAGGGTTGCACCACGATTGGGCTATAAAGGCTCCCTGCAGACGAGGAGTTAACTTCCTTGGGACTTTGAAGCCTTCCGATTCTTGTGAGTTTCCACCACTCTTCATGCCCTACGCGCAATTCTCATGCGCCTTATGGTAGTGCCCGCAGAAACACTATCACAATCATGAAGTTTTTCTCCTACCGCCGCTGTCCTGAGTTTTCTTGTCACGATTAGCTTCATCAACGCCGGAGTTGCTGTGCCAGTTGAGAGGTAAGCTTATATCCCAAGTGTCAGCTGCATCTTTCATGACGTGCCCGAAACCAGTTCTTCCGAAGGCGCACTCGCTCGCCTTGCGAAGAGGCGACTTTGTCGCCCGCTTCCCTTTTGCCTCACTAACATCAGAACGGTCGAAACCAGTTCCTCCTCCTCCGCACCCGCTGCCAAGTCGTGAGGAGGCATGATACTCTTAGTATCACTAGTAGGGACATTGCCTATTTCACATAGACACTTGTTTATCTACTAGTGTACATGCATGCCACACTACTTTACGTCAACTTCCCGGTTCAATTACGAGTTCCCCTTTGGTGATTGTGATTACAACTATCCCCGTTGTCCTTGCATCATTCTAGTACAGGGCACGGCATGTGTACCTAGACTACATTGCGTCGTTTAACGTAATACATACTCTTCACAACATTGCTGCATGCAGTTCTGGGAACGTGCGCACTGTGCTAAGATTGTTGACATTGGCTTATTTAACAAGGATTTGAGAGTGGGGCTTGCCAAAAGAGAAGGTTTTCATCTATCTACCGACTCGAATGATGCTGCCCACAGAATGTCGGTACCGTCTATCGAAGCCGTGCTAAATCGGGTTGACCGTGACACCCGTGCTGCGGACTGCTCCGGAAAGGTTATCCATTTAACGGTTTTCGTATTAGTCTGGTGGGTAACTATGGACGACGATGCGCTCTGCAGCCCTTTTTGGAGGATTCTTTCCCTCTCAAAGGCGCGCCGAGTCGAGACCATAATCTTCCCACAATCTTATATAAGAGGTTTTATGGATGATAGCTTGTGGCAATATTGTATACCTTATATATCGAAATGGCTTTATGACCTGGGGAGATGGAAGCAAAGCGTCGCAGCCCCCACTCTAGTCGGCCGTCGTCGGCACCCGTGCCAAGAACAACCGCCGCGCGCATAGCGGCCTCAGAAAGCCGTGGTTAGTCTAGCGCTGGTTGAACGCTGTACTAGTAAGTAAGTAGGGCCATCATGAAGTAGTGGGATCAGATGTATCACGTACGGTACCCCTTCACGGTCATTTCGGATGTCAGAACACCATATCATAACCCTAGTCTCGAACCGACCGAAGCCAGGGTTGCACCACGATTGGGCCATGAAGGCCGCCTGCAAAGGAGTTTTCTTGGGACTTTGAAGCTTTTCGATTCTTGTGAGTTTTCCGCCACTCTTCATACCCTGCGCGCAATACTCATGGACCTCATGGCAGTGCCCGAAACACCATCACATTTACTATGAAGTTCTTCTCGACCGCTTGTCCTTAGTTTCCTTGTCACGATTAGCTTCATGAGCAGCGTCGCAGTTGCTGTGCCAGTCGAGAGGTAAATTTGTATCTCAAGTGTCGGCTGTATCTCTCATGACACACACGAAACCAGTTCTTCTGACAGCGCGCGACTAGGCTGCGCTACAATGTGCTTCTATCGTGACGCATCCGGCACCAGTTCCTCCTCCGACACACCCGCTGCCAAGTCGTGAGGTGGCATGTCCCTCTTAGTATCATTAGCAGGAACGTTGCCTATCTCACTTGGACACTTTTTTATCTACTAGGAACAATGTATGACTGACTGTTGGATTGGGGGGATCTTTGATGCCTCCGTTAAACTAAACGTTCCCATGAGTCAACAATATACATACATGGTGCTTTTATCAACCAACTGGGATGCACATGATACAAGCACTAACCTCCCCGCTCTCTTGCCACTCCACAATAAACTTGCGTTACAAGATTGCGTTCTCCTTCGTCTTACTTCATGAACGTCTCGAGTTGGGCGCAAAGGTCATCAAGTTGCTGGCTCTGGAGGAAACCTTGTTATTAGCAAACAAGCCGCACATGAGAGACAAGAGTTCTGAAGTGGCATGATAGCACGAACGATGGAAACTAGCGGTCGCGCGTCACGCGTCACGATCAAGCGCTCCTCGGCGTTTTCCGCCCTGTAATCAGGTATCTCTCCTGCTCGCCACATACGACGCCTACCTGTCAGCGCGCTCACTCAGAGTCTCAGCTTTCTCCTGCCCACGACTCGTTCCGTGTCCAGCTCGTACGACTAGGAAGACGATGACAATGAAACTGGGGGCTACAAACGCGGGCAGTTCCATTTTGTTCTTGCAAGCAAGCATGAAACCGCGTTCGTCGGGCTGCTCCCTCTCGAAAAACTAAACTCAGCTGTGTCTCCTTCACCACTGACACGACTGCCACGCCATTCATCGCCATCCATGTCTCATCCTCTGCCCATATGCATGCAACAGAGATGGCTTTCACCCTTCCTCTGGCGTTTTTTGCACCGCTACGCAGCGGACTGCTGAGCTCTCTCCGAGAGTAACGGGCACTTTCCTGCGAGTTATTAATATAACCTTCGCATGTAGAAACATCGTCTTCGTCATGCCTTTCTCTCGCCACTGTAGGGGTTTTTCGGTCCCCTCGTCTTGCTCGCCCTGACTGCAGCGTTACAGGCGCCTGCAATTTCCACACATTGTCTTGCGCTCCGCTTTCCCAGAAGCCCGGACATCCTCGGGTTTGGTCTGGAGGAGGCCGGAGGCCAAGAATATTTGTATTTACAATGCGAAACTGTGCGATTAACGCAACCAGAACTTCATACATGAATGTACCCGATTGTTGTATGGATGTTAATCATTCAAGAGCGTGGAAAACGGATACCGGCCTTGGAGTCGGAATTGCCACGCGAAGTGGCCCATACCCGTGAAGGCAGCCGGCCCGGAACGTTGTTCCCAGTCGACTCGCCCACTACGATGGCACTTGTTCTCCCACCACCATCCTTACCACTATTCAGCCTCATCCGCCTCGTCGGATCACTATGTGCCTACCCCTTCAACTGCGCCCGACGCCCGCCTCCCTTTGCCTAATCCAACCCCAACTTCAACACACCAGTGGCAGCGGCAAGGACCAACAAGCATCGACCAAGCGATGCTACGTGTGCCAAACAATTGCAGATCTTAACGATAACTAGGGCGCCATGTCCGCTTTGACGTTATCGCCTGCGCCAACCCCGTTCCAGGGGCCGTTTAGTTCAGGAAGGCGTCTTCATTCTCCGAATTAGCTGCCTAGGAAGTCTCTGCTGAGAGTGGAAAGTAGGCCGCCGATGAATACGAGTCCTGCCGTCTTCTTCCTAGTGAGGAGAGGGCGGGAGAGGGAATTACGGGATTCCGTCGGCGCATTGTGTTGTTCCTGGTCAAGGATACAATGGCCGATTGGGTAGGGCGGTAATATCACAAGAGGAAGGTGATGAGGCAAATTGGGAGGAGGTTGATCCGTTGCTTGAGTATCACCCAACGTAATCAGGATGTCAGAGAGGAGGCGAAGGTGGGAGATTGCGCGTTTCCTTCGTGTTTTCTTGCCGTCAAGGTAGGGTTTTGACATCACACGACCACTCACAGGACGAGCTCCACAGGCGAAGGCTCCGACAGTTATGGGCGCGTCGCGCTCGAATCACACTCATGTCACTGACAATTGCCAGATTTGGTTATATCTCCGTCGGAGTTAAGTTTCTGGTATCGGGTACAAGGGCGTTGTGTTATGTCCCGAAAACCAACTTGGGAAGGAAGAATCCTATGGGTTATGAGGGTATGCGTCATTGGAACTATGACTTAAGAGGGCGTTGACTGTATAGATATAGGCTAGAGTTATCTTTTGAATTGACACTATTTAAGATCAGCACTACGACTTCGCTTGCTGTCCCGCAACGACTGTCGACGGCTCGGTGTAGGCTTTTTTGGAAACATGAATGACTCGGAAGTAATTACTCCCCAACATCATCACTGCTGCTAGAGCGTCGGGGCGAAAACTCGGCGCAACCAACCAAAAATGTAGTAATCCCGTATTCGGTTAAATAACTCCCTGAAATGGAATGACATTCTCATCCTGGCAGAAGGTGCTTTCCCCGGCCGAGATGTTCAAATCATACCATAATAAATTCTACTATAAGTAATATTGTTGGGACTAACTGTTCCACAATTATTCGTTGTTGACGAAAATGAACAGTTGCTATGCTGCCAATAAGTACCGGCCGGCTTGATGGAAGTCCCTGCGACCTACGCAACCACCAACATTTATTTGATGGCAGCTGAAACGTACGTTTGATGATGATAGGCTGTGTGCCGACTCGGCATCGGCTATCTGAGTTTGCTAAGGAGGGCCATGGGGGAGATCTAAATTCGTAGGTTCAAGTAGGTTCAAGTCCATAGTTGAAGGCCAGAGTGCTAGATGCATGCCCGGAAGGCGATATATCAGCATGTTTCGACGTTGTGCCAGTGGCTATGTATTCAAACCCAAATGGTCGATGCCGAGCCGGCACACAGCCTATCATTATCAAACGCTGCCATCAAGCTAAGAATTGAGTTAAGTACTAGTAAGTAGGGCTATCATGGAGTGGTGGCGATCCGAGACGCACTAATGTATCATGTACGTACCGTCACGGTCATTTCGGATGTCAGAACACCATACCATGACCCCAGTCTCGAATCGACTGAAGTCAGGGTTGCACCACGATTTGGCTATAAAGGCTGCCTGCAAACGAGCATTTCCTTAGGACTTTGAAAGCCTTCCGATTCTTGTGAGTTTTCCACCGCTCTCCGTATCCTCTACGCAATGCTCATGCACCTCATGGTAGTGCCCGCCGAAACACTATCACAGTTACTATGAAGTTTTTCTCGACCGCCGCTGTCCTTAGTGTCCTTGTCGCAATTGGCTTCATGAGTAACGTCGCAGTTGCTGCGCCAGTTGAGAGGTGAATTTGTATCTCAAGTTTAGCTGCATCTCTCATGACGCACCCGAAAACAGTTCTTCTGACAGCGCGATGGCTGGCCTCGGGAAGAGGCAATGTGGTGCTTATAATCCAGCCTGCTTTGATGAGAGTCAGTCTTAAGAAGATGCAACCTTATACCGACTTCTATGGTTCCCCACACGCGCTGCCAAGTCGTGAGGAGCCATAACCCTCTTAGTATCGATAATAGGAACGTTGCCTATCTCACCTGGACACTTGTTTATCTACTAGGAACAATGTATGCCTTCTTTGATGTCTCCGTCAGATTAAACGTTCCCATGAGTCAACAACATACGTGCATGCCACATCAACTTCGCCCATCGCCACGAGTTCCCTTTATGATTACAACTATTGTTGACCTTGTATCATTCTAGCACAACTTGGCACGACTTGTATGCCTAGCCATTCAACGCGATGGATGCTCTTCATAACATTGCTGCGTGCAATTCGGGGAACATGCGCACTGTGTTGTAAGTCCTAGCGTGTTGATGCTGTACGCAGAATGAAAGGAGTATAATCAGTTGGGAGACGACCGAGAGAATTTGTAGCCGAGAGGGTTATCGGGGCATTCAGCTAACGTGCTATTTCTATCGACATAAGCGACGAGGCTGCTCTCGAAGCTGAAGTCGCCGCGCACGATCTCGTTATCTCTCTGATCCTACACTCATCATGATGCTATCGGAAAGCCACTGACCAGCTACATCTCTCGTACTATCCGTGAGCTCGATGCGTTGGCGACGGAGGCTGGGCTCGCGGTCATGGTCTCGGCCCTGTGATTTATCACCTGTATGCCGTCAAGACAATCGACGAGGTCTATGATAAGGAAGGAAGGTCGTTTCTTATTATCCCCCCTAGAACGCATGCTGATCCACTCCTGCAGGTTCAATGTGGGTATCTGCCCGCACCTAACCCGGCGATGGAAGCTTCTGCCACACGCTTCAGTGTACGGCAAGCTAGCAGTGGATTAGACAAACGTGCTCAACATCAACATGCAACTCACCTCGGACCACGGACGATATACTGACAGGTCACGTAGTGTGGAAAACCCAAACCGGCCTTGGAGTCGTCGGAACTGCCACCCATATGCAGAAAATCGTCTGACATGCGAGAAGGCAGCCGGCACAGCCAGCCGAACACGCACATCGTCGAATACCGACGCTGCTCGCCCACTACACCCTCCAGACAGCTTTTCCACCATTCAGCCTCATCCGTCTCGTCGGGTCACTGTATTCCTGCCCATTCGCCCGACGCCTGCCTCCCTTCGCCCAATCCAACACCAACTTCAACACACCAGCGGCAACGGCAAGGACCAACAAGCATCGCTTGGTCGATGCTACGTGAGCCGTGTGTCAAACAATTGCAGATCTTAACAATAACTAGGGCGCCATGTCCGCTTTGACGTTATCGCCTGCGCCTACACCGTTCCAGGGGGCATTTAGTTCAGGAAGGTGCCTTCACCCTCCAATTGTGCTGCCTAGGAAGCCTTCGCCTAGAGTGGAAAGTGGGCAGTTGATGAACACGAGTCCTGCTGTCTTTCTGGCGAGGAGACGGCGGGAGAGGGAATTACAGGAGGGTGAAAGTGGGAGATTGGATGGGAGGTGCGTTTTCTTTTTATGTCAAGGCAAGATTTTAACGACGAGTTTGGGTAGACGTATGCTCACACAGGCGAGCTCAACAGGCGAAGGCTCCAACGGCGGTTATGAATCCCATGAACTTAACCGGATTTGAGACGCGTGGGGGGGGGGGTATAGTTATGCATAAGGGTTTTCCACCCAAACACTCGCATGCATGTTAGACTCCTTGGTCCGTGTTTCAAGACGGGTCGCTTAAAGCCATTATTGCCAACATCCTCA